>VWPU01003787.1:0-18968 GCA_013398955.1 Callaeas wilsoni
GTGTCCCACTCGTGTCCGTGTCCCCTGTTCATGTGCGCGCACGTCCCCTTCACCCGTGTGCACGTGTGTGTGCGTGCCGTGTCCCCCCCAGCCGTGTCCTCATTCCCACCCCACGCACGACTTTCCCACTCGACCCTGGAGGTCGTCCTTCCCTGTCGTGGGCAGGACACGCTCCCCCGCATTCCCACCTGGTCCCACCACTGTCCCTCCATGGTCCCTCCATGGTTCCCCGCCCGCTGCGGCCGCGCTCACCGGGCGATGCCGAGCCGGGGGTCGGTGCCGGGGGTCGGTGCCGGGGGTTCAGCGCCGATCGCCCCGCTCAGGAAGGCGGCGGAGGCCACGCCATGCCCGGCTTTGGTCCTTCCCCCGCCTCGGTCCTGCCGCTCCCGGTGCCGCCGCTCCCTTGTTTTTTAAAGCGTGTGAGCAGGGACGGGGCGGGCGTGGGGCTGCACCGCCCTCCCGGCGCTGGGAACGGGGCTGGAACGGTGCGGGACCGGGGCCAGAACTGCCCCGCCCGGGGCTGGGACCGCCCCTTCCCCCGGGGACGGGACAGGAGCTCTCCTCCCTGGATGGGAACGTGCGCGGGATCAGCGCTGGGGTCCGGACGGGAGTCCGACCGCTCCCTCTCTTGCCCGCTCCGGGATGGGACTGTGGATGGGATCGGGATTAGGGCTAGAGCAGGACCCCCCCCGCTCCCTCCCTCGGAGATGGGAGTGTGGATGGGATTGCGGCTGGGACCGTGACCTGACACCGACTGCTCTCCCCTTTCGCCCCCGGGAATGGGACCGGGATAAGGGCTGGGACAGGAGACGACTCCATCCTCCAGAAATGGGAGCATGGATGGCATCAGAATTGGGACTGACACTGGAGACAGATGATTGCTCCCCAAATCCTCCTCCCGGCATGGGGCCGGAGTCAGGACAAGGACAGGACCCCTCCCACCTCTCTCCCCCAGGAATGGGAGCCTGGATGGGATTGGAGCTGGGACTGAGACTGGACTCACTTCCACGGGTGCTAGGCTCAGGACTCATGCCAGGACTGGGATGTTGGGACACTTCATCATTGCTGGAACCAGGAGGACATGGCAGAAGGTTTGCTCGAGGTTTGCTCCTTGCTGTGTCTTCTTTGAACTGCTGTCCCCACAGAGTCCTGGCACAACACAGCCTCCCAGGAAGCTGCAGGAAGCTGTCAGGGCCACCACCTTCGCAGCCTGCCCTCTCCCACAGGTGGTTTCTACCCAAGGGAAGCAGTGGCCATGTTCAACCCAACCTTTCCAGTGGGGCTCATTCACCTGGGCGAAAAACCTTCAGATTTGGGGGGGCTGGAGCATTCCTGGACAGGAACAGCCCCACTGGATCACGTGCAGGTGGCCCAGTTGTTTTCCATCACCCCGAGCACGGAGCAAGCCCTGGTGCTCCCCTGAGTATTCCCCATCTGTGTCCCTGGGTGAAAGCCAGATCCTCCTTCTCCAGCTGGATCTGATTTCATGTGGGGGTCCTATGGCTGGGGGGGGACCACGAAGCCCCTGATGGAGCAGGGGAAGGACACCAATGGCATCTATTATTCAACAGCAGAAAGTGGCAGCTGGCTAAGGAGACATTAAGAGGATATGAACTCCTGGCATGGACACAATGCTGCGGAGATCTTGCTCACGGACCTCCATGCCAGAAAAGAGCAAAAAAAAAAATTCCTGTTTCCTTCTTCTGATGTAATTTGTTTGAGGAGGGAAAACAATACATCACATCACAGCTATTTGGGGCTGATAATAGAGGAAGGACAGGCTTGCTGCTTGCCCAGAGGGAGGGAGATGCCCGGGCAGAGCTGGTGAGTGAGGCTCAGCTGGGTGAAGCTGCCCAGCAGTGCCCTGGGTGCCGCGTTTAGCCCATCTCTCCTGGATTTGGAAACACTTCTCGGGCAAAGGTTGGGGTCACCCAACCACAGCACCTTGGTTTCATCCTCCAAATCCCTCACCCTCCAAAGGAGGGATGATGTCCAGAGGTGATGGATGGACACGTGGATGATGTCCAGGGAGCTGTTGCTGTCATTGCACGAGCTGTGACCCGTGGGGCGATTGCTGCTGCTCAGCAGCCCTTGCCTGGCGCCATCTCCCCCAGCGTGGTCCTCCGAGGTCCGAACACCCGCAGCTCTTCCTCCGCAAGATGAAGCCAAACAACTCAAAAACAAGAGGCAGGCGCCTTCCCCATCTCCAGGGGTGATTAATTATGGCCAGGCCAGCTGAGAGGTCTGCTCGGCGGCTTGGTGCTGGATGCTTCAGCAGGCCAGAGGAAATGTTTTGCTAAAAGCTTCTTTGGAGTGGGGAAGTGGTCCCCTGGAGAGTCCTCTTCCCATCAGACCTTTTCCAAACCTGGTTGAAGTCCCAGCAGCTTCCAGCAAGCAGGAGATTCCCAGCTTCACTGCCCACTGCAAGGAAAAACCTTTCCTTTCCCTTCTTTTGCTTTTTCTCACTTTTCTCCACTCCTTTGAGCGTGAGGGAGGTGGAAGGAGGCTGTCAACCCTAAGCCACCTTTACTCATTTCTGTCCTTCATGCAGGTCACCTATCACCCAGTGAACCCAAAACCAGCGCCTCCCTTGCCCCAAATCTCTATTTCCCAGCTCCACAGCAGCTCAAACAAGCCCAAGGAAGAGGCAGATGTTTTAAATCCCACTGAAAAGCAAACGGTTTTGTGCAGCTGCAGCGCAGAAGACAGAGGCAATACCCAGCGAGCCGACCTGGAAAGCAGCCGCACGTTTCCCTTCGCGGCTTCATTTTTCAACCGTTTTGGCAGCCAGGCAGGTTTCTAAGACGTTTTCAAAACATTTCCATGTTGACTAGCAGGGAGGAATGTGGTACAGGAATGGGTGGACCGGGAAGGTCAGGCTGGCCACAGCAGAGCCTGCTCTGCACCCGTGGGTGCAGCTCATGGGAGACACTGGCAGAAGTGCTGGAGACAAACTGTGATACATAAAATCTCCTTTTTTTGGCCTTTTGTTTGTTTGTTTGTTTGTTTTTTAAAGCCTTAGGCACAGCAAGGAGGAGAGTTTGGAAGTGTTGGACTGAGCCTGCAGCCCTGCCTGGTGTTGGCTGGTAGGAGAGGAGAAGGGGAACACTCACCTAAATCTGTGCAAGTGCAAACTGATGCCCTGATCCCACCTTGATACTTTTTGTGGTCTCCTGGCTGGAAAGATGTTCAGTCACCTAACTGGGACACCGAAAACTGCTCTGTGCGACTGGACTTGCAGGAGGGACATCCCATGGGAGCGGATGTGATTTTGCAGCTTCCCAGGATGCCTGAATTCTCCCTCCAGGGTGTTCTTATCCAGAACCGCCAGCAAATTTAAGGGGCAGCAAAAGCCCGTGCAGCTGGAGAACGAAGCCTCTGTTCATGGTGCCATGGGGGTGTGCTGGAGATGAGGTCAGGTGGGGCTGGAGACAGACACAGGAACACCTAACCAGCAGCCAACCACGCTCCAAAACAGGGTGGGTTGGTTGGAGGTGGGAGCTGGGGCTGGAAAAGCACAGAGTCCTGGAATGAGTAGGGTTGGAAAAGCCCTCTAAGATCATGGAGTCCAACTGTTAACCCAGCATTGCTGTGTTCGCTGCTAAACCACGTCCCCAAGTGCCACATCCACACATTTCTTGACCAGTTCCATGGACCGTGACTCCACCGCTTCCCTGGGCAGCCTGTTCCAATGCCTGACCACCCTTTCAGTCAGGAGAGCTTTCTGAATATCCAGTCTAAACCTCCTCGGTGTAACTTGAGGCCATTTTCTCCAGTCTGTACCCGGAGCCAGTCCCTCTGTCCGTCCCTCATCTGCAATGCTCTGGGGGAACCTCCTCCTGCCACCTCTGAGGCTGCAGCACCCGAGAGGTGGTGGTGGGTGGGTGCTGAGCACAGAGGGACACTTTCCACCCTTTCCCACCCTTTTCCACCCTTTTCCCACTAATCCCTTTAACAGGAACTGACAAATGGATGCAGACAGGGCACAGGGGACCTTTGCTGTCTGGGGCTGGTGCTCCTTGGGGCAGAGGGAATTGGATGAGACCCGATGCACTCTGGGGCAAGCAGCTGCAAGCAGCGAGCCTTGAGCACATTGCTTCGGTGCAGGGAGGGCTTTGCTCTGTGGCTGTGGCCATCTGGGTGTGAATTTTCTCCTCTCCACTAGCGGTTGGGGATTTTTTTTTAGCCCAGCTTTCGTTTCCTCCCCACTGAGAGCATGTGATGTCCCTCCCCTCCTCCTCCTCACCATCAGGAGGGCGATGGAGGTGCCATTCATTTTTCCTCTGAGTTCCTACATAGCCCAGGTTTTTTTGAGAGGTTTTCAGACTCCAAGTGCATTTTCCCCCTTCAGGATGATGGGGGTAGGGGTGGTGCCGCGAACTCTCAGGCAGCAGGAGCTGCCTGCGGGGCCCTAAAACACAAGCATCCTGTTGTGTCCAAAAATGTTGCTTCTAGGAAGACCATAAATAAATAAACACCTCACACCAGGGCAGGTGTGTTAAAATTAACCCATAGGCTTGGGCTACGTGTGCTGTGGGTTCCCAGATATGGTTCTGCTCTGCAGCCCGTGCAGAGAGGGAGAGGGGTCACAAAAAAGCCACAAAACTCAACGAGGTCAGCTCTGGCAGGCTCATCTCTGCTTCTGCTGACCCCGTTGATGGCTTTCTTAGGAGCAGAGTTGCTGAGTTTTCTGCCAAATTTCATGACATTTCCTCTTCCTCTGGGACTGCCTAGAAATTAGTAAATAAGACAGATTTAAAAAAAAAATAAACCAACAAAAACCAAAACAAACCCATTCAAGGTCTTATTCAAGAGGGTTTGAACAAGTTGCAACAGCCGGAGCTGCTGGAAGAGGTGTCCTGGAGGACAGAACTTGCTACTGGGGGAGGTTTTGCACTGATCCTGGTATTAAAGAACACAGGTAAACACGTCCTCAAACCAAGTCCTCCTAAAACCAGCAGCAGCGACCCATCCACGTAATTGCCCCAGCCTAAAATAGTGCTGGAGGAGAGGCTCTCCTGAAAAAGGCTCCTTTCTCCTCATCGCTCTATTTGCAGAGCTCCTGAGGAGCTGTGCAGCAGTGGTCCCAGCCATGCTTGGATCCCTGGAAGCAGCTTAGTGGGATTCAGTGGGCATGGGCAACTGGACTGTGAGGCTCAATCACCCCCAAATTTTGTGCAGTCACTGCTTGGCTGACCCACCAGCAGCTCAGCCTGGGGACGGAAACACAGCCTGGCACGACAACGGTGGTTCAAAGGATGGAGTGGCAGGGCTCCCATAGCATCCCATGTCTCCCATTTTTAACCTGATCCGCGCAAAATCTGCAGCAAAGAAAAGCCACAGAGAGGCTCAGGAGATTTCTCAGCCATTGGTGCTGGAGAAAAAGCCATTTTCCTGTAGTTTTGTGGGCCATTATTTTTGCTCTCAGCTCCCAGCAGCAAGACCGTGGAGACCAGCACACAGTTCCACCCTGGAATCTCTTTGTTTCAAAAAAACCCACTTGTTCTCACTACAGGACTTTTGAAATCACTTCCTTCCCCTTCTGCTCCAAAACAACCCTTGTGTCCTCAGGGAGATTCCCACCGAGACACCCCAGGGTATGTCCCTGGACCCCAGAAATCCACTGCTCCCTGTGGATGCCACACAAGGGGGGTGATCCTTATCCACCTCAAAAAAAAAGAAAACAGAAAACCCAGAAAACAGGAGGTCTGCTCAGCCCCAGCTGAGTCCAGCCCATGCCTGAAGCCCCCTTGGAGATGTCCATCTAAATTCACTTCAAATGGGTAAAAGAATCACACCAAGTGTCTCTTTAGAGCTCAAATGGATCATTTGGGAATTTGAAGGATGGATGACGATGTAGAGGGCACCACTACACCTTCCCAATGTCCCATTGCACCTCCTGGGTGACCCATCCTGCTTCCTGCCCTTTGGGGGAAGGTTGGTGACATCCTCCTACACTCAAGTCGTCCTTTAGCAGCTTCCCCATGGATACAAACCCTGTTGGAAGAAAACCAACATTAGATCTGCTTTGACTCTCAGTGAAAATAATGGAATCATTGAGGCTGGAAAAGACCTTTAAAACCATCAGGTACAAGCATTCCCCCAGCACTGCCAAGGCCACCACTGACCCATGTCCGCAAATGCCACATCCACATGGCTTTAAATCCCTCCAGGGATGGGGACACCAGCACTGCCCTGGGCAGGACAACCTCCCTGCAGAGGATGGATGCAATTCAGCTTCTCCATTTAAAAACCCCTCCATCATCCTTGTTTATTTTAAATTGCATTTTCCTGTATTTTTTCATTTAACGCACCAATTAGACCCAAACTGGGCTCTTGAAGCCCACCCTCAGGAGTGCAGAGTTCTGTGCCCTCTGTTTTCCTGGCTGGAGCAAAGAGGGAAGGTGGGAAATTGGGTCCACATGGATTTGTCCCACCCCGAGAAGGGAGACCAGCTCTGAGGCTCATTCCCAGCTGGAGTCCTTGTCAGGAGGCCAATATTGTTATCTAGGGCCTGGCTGGTGTTTCTTCTTTGGACCTTTGCCACCACAGTTAAAATATCTCTCCCACCACTCCCAGCATGTAAAGGTCACGTTCCAAAGATTAATCCGGAGTCTCCCAGGCTGGCTCCTTGGCTCAGAGTCACTGATGTGGCCGACACGGAGCAAAAGCCTCGGGATGCTGGGTGTGCACTCCCAGTGCTGGAGATCCCCTGGCCAGGAGTGGGCTTGTCACCAGCGCCAGGTTCAGCGTCCTCCATGAGCTGGACATGGAGCTATGGACAATTCTGAGCTAAACAGAAGCCAATTCCCCCTGGTCAAATGGTTAATTCCGTGTAAATCTACTCCTAGCGCTCAGCCAAGCAGTCCTGGGAAGTCCAAGTTTACGAAACAAGCTTTGGAGGCATTGAGTTTGTTTCACCAGCTCCTACAGCTGGTCCTGTGCTTGGCTTTTGTCCAAAAAAGCCCTGGAATGACAGGAACGGGTTTCCAAGCTAAATACAAGAGGAGAGTAATTGAGTGCCTAATGGAGTGGGTATCAGTGAGACCACCTCTAAATGAAGGGATAAGTTGTGTTTAAGGAGCAGGGGATGTGTGGGCAAGGAGAGAGGGAAGGGGAGCAGAAATTCCATTATCCCCAGGGAAAGAGGAGTTCATATTCTGTGGCACAGGAGATGGGAAGGACGGTGGGACCTGCAGTGTGTGCCCTCTGCAGAGACACAAACTTTAATAACAGCATCATTTTCCCAGCTGGATGGACCAAACCTGCGGCATCCAAATGTGCACGAAGCAGCTCAGGACAGTACAAGGGTTCCTTCCCCATATCTTCCAGGGCTGCTCCTGGTGTCAGCAGGGCTTTCCCAGGAGAGGTGATGGTGGTGCTCGCTGGAACTGCTGCCTTCATTCTCTTCTTGTGATAAGGAGACATTTTCGAAGGAACCTTGGCTATCCTGGCAACACTGCTGACATGGACACCACTGATATTCCAGGCTGAGGATAAGGGAAAATTGTTCCGCCACAAGCAGGTTGTGCAACTTCCATCCTCAGAGCTTTTCAAGACCCAACAGAATAAAGCCCTGCATAACCTGGTCTGACCCCAGAGCTGCCCCTGCCGTGACCAGGAGGTTGGACTGACACCTCCTGAGGTCCTTTCCAACCCAACCTATCCTGTCATACTCTGATCCAAGGATCCCAAACACGTCAGTGATGGAGCAGCACCATGATCTGGTCTCCTGTGTCTCCATTGCCCTGAGCCCTGGGTCTCTGTCACAAACTGGGGGAGTCATGGGGAGTTTTACTGGGGCCAGCAGAAAGTCAGATCCCTTTTTTTCAGCTTCCACATGAACTTCACCCAGCAACCCACCATGAAAGTCAGCAAGTCTGGACCCTGAACCCTCCAGTTGGTGACATTTAATGACACTCACCTCAGGCTGATAGCTGTCATTAAAATTGAACCACAGACTCATGCAGAAATGACAGAGTCTCATCATCACTGGGATCTACCTCTTCCTGGTTAGGAAACCCCATGAGGAAGACCCTTCCCTTAGCTAAGAGCCTGCAGGTGTTTCCTGATGATTCCAGACATGAGGACTCTCCAAGTTGTCCCTTTCAATGAGTCAGTCATGGGGTGTCCACCGGCAAAGCCTTGGAGCCACAGACAGAACCCTCAGGGCTCTGTGATTGTTAGAACAAATAGATCGTCTGATAGGAAAACAGCAGGCAGAGATAATTTCGGGAGCAGGTATTTCCAAGGGAAGTGGATGGAGATTCCTCTCTGGATAGATAATCACCAGGGAGAGGGATTGCCTCCAGTTTACACAGGAGTGAGTCACTCACCTTCCTGTGGCAGGAGGAAACCCTCTGCAGATTGGCACTCCATGGACCTTTCCTTTGTGAGGAGGCCGCTATTTTGGGATACAATGCTACAATGCTGTGCTTCTTCCCGTGTCCCTCAGGGCCAGCAGCGTGGACTGGGGAATCCCCGGCTCTGTGGTGACCATCCACAACACTCTGGCTCCGTGCTTCCTGCCCCACCGTGGCTATGGAGGGATGGCAGCAGCTGGGAGCAGGGGGAAAAGTGGGCAGCTCTGGGCAAGGCTCAATCCTGGTGCTGACCAGGACAACGGGGAATGGCTTCCCACTGCCAGAGGGGAGGGTTAGATGGGATATTGGGAGGGAATTGTTCCCGGTGAGGGTGGAGAGGCCCTGGGTCAGGTTGCCCAGAGAGGCTGTGGCTGCCTCATCCCTGGAAGCATCCAAGGCCAGGGTGGATGGGGCTTGGAGCAGCCTGGGATAGTGGAAGGTGTCCCTGCCCATGGCAGGAGGTGGAATTTGGTGACCTTTAAAGTCCTCTCCAGCCCAAACTATTCTGTGACCTTCCATGAGGGCTGTGAGGAGGTGGGACGTGATCATCTCACACCAACGTGGTTTTAGGGCATGTGGGAAGTTTGTTGCCGAACTGATGGGTGCCCTTTGCTCTGACATTCAGCTCTCAATGACAAACCATAAATCCCAGTGAGACAGAGGACAAAGGGCAGGATTGTGGGACCAGCATCCACAGGAACTGGGGCACAACCTCTGAACCAAGCCTTGGCCTCCTCAGGATAACTGAGGCTTGGGGGGTTATCTGCAATCCCTGCTCCGAGCCTGACCTTCAGTGAGGTCAGGTTTTGTCGAGGACAGGCTTAGCTGCCTCCAAGGATGGAGATTTTCCTACTTCCCAGTAGGATCTCTCCAGCTCCTCTGTCAGCCCTGCCTCCCTCAAGCCAACCATGCTCCCCAACGTGGTTCTGCTCCCGAACTCCCTGAGCATTCCCATTCCATCATGCAGGTGGTTACAGGAGCGATGGAGGTTGTTCAAAGAGCTCTTGAGCCCGTCCTGGCCCTCCAGGACTCCCTGGAGCTTGCAGGAGAGGATCTCCCGAGGGCAGCTGCAGTGGGACATTGCGTGTGTGGGATCAACAGCCCACAGCCAGGCACTGGGTTAACCCTTCACATCCCTTCTCCTCCCAGCTGTCCAGTCACTTCCTGCTGTCAGAGGACAGCACTTAGGCCATGTCCCTGTGCCACCCAATTACACCCTCATTTGGGGTCCCTGTGTCACCTGGTGTCCCCAGGATGCTGGTGAGGAGTGAGTGGATCTTTGGGGAGGAGTGGGACAAGGAGATGCCACAGAGGGTTGACAAAAATATGGGCAAGGCAGAGGGCTCTGTTTAGGTCTCAGCGAGATCAGAAGCAGGTTGATCCAAGGGATTACCTATCCCTGGGAAATGCCTTTTGTAATGGGAAAAGGGATGCTCAGAAGACAAAGAACGTTCCCACATCCCAGCAAGGGCAACCTGCACTGCAGGCAGTGCTTCCTTCCCGACCTTGGCTGGCGGATCCATCCCACCTGGGGCAAGGAGGTGCTCTGTGTGGACTGAGTTCATCTCAGCTTGTGCAGCCATGGAGTTACCGTGCCCTGCAAGCACTGCTGTGTATCCCAGATGCTATCCCGGAGCCAGAGCCGGGAGCGTTAATGGCGTGGGGCTGCCCAGGGCGTTCCCAGCTTGGAGGGTTCGCCGTCGTGTTCCAGCCTGGGTTGGGACACGCCACCGCCAGCAACCAAGCGTGGCACAGCAGGTGAGTCAGAGGTGCTCTGCAGCACAGCCGGCCCTGCATGGCATTTTTGGGAGTCTGGGCATGTAAAAAATCAAACATGGGCAGCAAAATGTGCCTGCCAAGGTGGCGGCAGCAAGGATGGAAAATCCTTATTTTGCACGGTTTAGATGCATCCAGGGGCACACCTGAGGGATCTGGGGCTTCATGGTACAGTCTTGCTCGTGCAAATGCTGGCCAGATCATGGAATCATGGAATGGTTTGTGTGGGAACGACCCTCAAAGCCCACCCAGTGCCACCCCCGGCCATGGGCAGGGACACCTTCCACTATCCCAGGTTGCTCCAAGCCCCGTCTAACCTGGTCTTGGACTCTTCCAGGGATCCAGGGGCAGCCACAGCTTCTCTGGGCACCCTGTGCCAGGGCCTCCCCACCCTCACAGGGAACAATTCCTTCCTGATATCTCACTTAACTCTGCTCTCTGGAAGTGGGAAGCCATTCTTCCTTGTCCTGTCCCTCCAGGCCTTTGTCCCTCTCCAGCTCTCTTGGAGCCCCTTTAGGCACTGGAAGGGGCTCTAAGGTCTTCCCAGAACCTTTTCCTCTCCAAGCTGAACCCCTCCAGCTCTCCCAGCTTGGCTCCAGAGCCCTTTTCTTGAGCTTTTTCAAGGCACACATTCCCAGATAGGCATCTTCTTTCCAAAAGGACAGTATAAAGCTTAACCAAGCTCATGTTTATGCCTCCAAGTGCTGTGACTTTCCAGATTTAAGATCTGCATTTGTGGATGGGCAAAGCAAATGGATTAAGTATTTTATGGAGTTAAAAGCCGGCTCAAATTCTTGTTTCATTTCCCCTGTGACTCAGAGATGAACACTCACTCCCTGGCATGGCTCTTGTGTTTGCCACTGTTCCCTATCAGCTGTTCCTGGGGAAAAAGAGCCTTTCCCAGGGCAGGAGCAATGCCCTCGAAGCAGGAAAAGCAATTTTCTCGGGAGAATCAGAGCTCTTCCTAGTGGAGAGGGGCTGATTTTATGCAGATGATGTATAAACCCAGTTGCCAGCTCAGCTGAGCCCAGGCTCATTTAGAATCACAGAATCATTAAGGTTGGAAAAGCCCTCTAAGATCATCGTGCCAGCCATTAACCCTGACCCTCCGTGTTCACCACTAAACTGTGTGCCCATGTGCCCTAATTTAGTGCTCTCAGGCACTGATAATCCACTAAGATGGAACAAACTTATCTTTGGGAGGGCAACGTGAGGCTGTTCTTTGCCTTTTGACGAGAAACCAGTCCTGAATTAGTATTTGTATGGGGTTTATTGCTGCTTTCTTGTGCTCAGGCTGAAAGCAGCAATTCAAGCTCATAGAAAACTCAAACCACTCAATAGATCTCTATTTTTACAATGGGATATTGAATTCGGGGAAAACTTATTGTTAAAATGCTTTGATTGGTAATTACAGCCAAAATGTCTTACAGCCATAATGCTCCAGGAGAATAAAAACCTCTGGGGCCCTTTCTTATTCTCTTTCACATTTGGGGGTTTTCACCCCTCCACCTCTCAAAGCCTCACCCTCCAAATAACATCATTTCAGTGGCAAAAACAAGCAGCAGAAGAGACAAACTGGCAGGAGTGGGGTTGATCTCTGAGTCTTTGCTCATTTACAGCAGGGATAAACCCCTTTTGCTCTCAGGACGGAGCTTTGTGGTCACTTTGCTTCAGCGAGCAGGATGCTGCAGGCCAGAGCATTATCTCTGAGAGGAATAGGAATTAAATCAGCTGGAGACACATCAGCACATTGCTCCCACCACTTCTCCTTCATTCAGGAAGTTTTGGTTCCCCTTTGTGTGTGACGATCCAGCTCTAAACCCACGTTTCTCCGAGACCCACTCTCTGGAAGGAACATGCCAAGCCATGCACAGAATGAGGAAAAACGTGCTGAAATTGGCTTACGCCACACTTTCAACTCCGTGTCCAGTTTCACTTCCTTCCTAGCCTTGGCAGAGAATGAGTAACTCCAAGATCTCCATGGCTGGTCACCTCTAAGGCCACACATTCGTCTCCTGATGTCCTGTCCTCCTATCTGCATCCAGGTGCTGCCTTCTCATCCAGGTCCAGTCTCCTTACAAAAGGAGATTTCTTAGGAGCTTCCTCTCTGTTTCCTTTACTGGCACCCAGTGTCAGGGGAAGACTTGACAGAGACATTTCTTGTTTGGAAAAGATGATGGGAAAAGAGAATCCATGCAGGATTTTTACCTTTATTCTTTACCATGAGAGTGGCGAGGCCCTGGCACGTTTTCCAGAGAATTTGTGGCTGCCCTATCCCTGGAAGTGTCCAAGGCCAGGCTGGAGCAATTTGGTTTAGTGCAAGGTGTCCCTGCTCATGGCAGAGTGTGGAACTGGATGAGCTTTAAGGTCTTTTCCACAAACCATTTCGTGATTCTGTGATTTGAGGCTGCATCCAGATCCCAAGGTTTGCAATCCCCCTTGGCTGAAGAAGAGCCAAGCTCCTGGGCTTCCCAGCTGGGAGTGTTTGAGGTTGGAAGGGGCTTTTCTTCAGGAAGGACACTGCTTCTTCCCTGCTGCAGGAAGAGAGGTGAAAAAGAGACATGAAGGCTGGCCAGGGTGAATGGAGGCGTCTGCATGTGAAAGCACCTGGAGAAACTCAGTGCCAGGGTGGGGGGGATGGCTGGTGCTGATAACCAGGGCTGCAGTGGGACGTGGCCCAGTGGGGAACACTGGAAAGGAGCCATCCCTGTCCAGCCCAGCAGCTGTGGGCTGATACAGTCCCTGTGCAGCTGAACCCCAGGGACAGCAGTGCTCCGATAAGGGCAGGGAGCAGCCAGGTGCCGGCATCTCCGTCGTCCTCCCGCTCTGGAGGTCAACGAGCTCTTCCCACAGCACTCCTGACCCACACACACGTGCTCTGGACGTGCCCTGTCCTTCCTGAACATCCACCATGGATGCAAAAAGCAATCCAGCAATCCCTTTCCCCCTGCAGCTGTAAATAAGGAGGAGAAAGGCTCCCCACATCGTCTCCCAGCCACACAATAGGCCCGAGCCCTGTGAAACTCCTGGTTCCCAAAACTGCTCTCAGACACATTTTTGTAGAACCTCCCCTCAAGTGGTTATTCACTCTCTGTCCAAGATGGAATTTTCCTCAGCTGCCCTGGAGGGATCATAGAATCACAAAATGGGTCATATTGGAAGAGACCTCAGAAATATAAAATTTCTGAGGTTGGGAAGGACCTGCAAGTCCAACCATTACCCAGCACCATCATTTTCACCTTTAAACTACATTCCCAAGTGCCATATCTATACATTTCTGAACAATTCCTGGGATCCAGGGGCAGCCAAAGCTTCTCTGGGCACCCTGTGCCAGGGCGTCCCCACCCTCACAGGGAACAATTCCTTCCCAATATCCCATCTGATCCTGCCCTCTGGCAGTGAGATGGCATTCCCCTTGTCCTGTCACTCCGGGCCTTGTCCAAAGTCCCTCTGGAGCTCTCTTGGAGACCCTTCAGGTACTGGAAGGGGCTCTAAAGTCCCCCTGGAGCCTTCTCCAGGCTGAAGAGAAGGCTCCAAGGAGACCTTATAGGAGCCTTCCAATGGAAGGATCCGGGATACTCAGCACTCCCCATCCGCTGCCCTTCACACGACACCACCCACCTGCAAATAAAAATACCCCGGTTGGGAGCAGGCAGGGATGGACCTGGCCGGGGACAGACAGTGCTGAGATCACAGCAATGTGCCCCAGCGAGTTTCGGGTTACACATTAACAAGAAAAGGGGGAGAGCAGCGGTGAGGGTGACGCACGACCAGGCAGGGAATTTATAGCAGGACTGCACACGGGACAGCCCCATCCTGATGTGCTCCTGGCAGCAGCAGGTCTCTGTGACCTGGAGGCACTGAGACTTTCGGGATCAGATTTGTCTCCATAAGGCCAGAGTCAATTTACAGTAGGATTTGGCAGCCCAACAAACTTGTATTCCCAAGGAAGGTGCGGGAAATCAAACGGGAACTATAAGAAGGACGGGGACAACTTTTAAGCAAGGCCTGTTGTGATACTACCAGGGTGATGGTTTTAAACTATAAATGAGGAGATTTAGTTTAGATATGAGGTAGAAGATTTTGTAATGAGGCTGGGGAGGCCCTGGCACAGGTTGCCCAGAGAAGCCCAGGAGGGTTGCTCCAGCCCTGGAAGTGTCCAAGGCCAGGTTGGATGGGGCTTTACATCAGCAGAGAGGCCACATCCACTTCAAAGCACCAAGAAGCACCTGGATAGCCTTGGAAGCACAGCCACACGGGGATGGGACAAAGGGCAGACACCGAGTCCTGCTCCAGATGTCCGGCTGCCTCATGTTCACATCTGGTCACATGCAACCAGAGAAAGAGCAGGAAAGCTGCCAATTCCCGGAGGAGAACAAACTCCATAAACCTGCCAAGCGTCCCTGCTCAGAGATATTTACACTTTCAACGTGTTCTCATGGAAATTAATCCTAGTCTCAGCCCTGCAGGTATGGTAAACACTAGAAGTGAGGAATGGGGAGAGGCCGGGACAGCGGAGCAAGGGGAACAAAGCTGCTTGGGTGTACCAGCCTTCCCCGAAATGTGGTGGAACAGGCCCAAGCAGGACGTGGCAGGGCTGCTCGGGCTCCCTTCCAGCCCGGCCGGACCTCCAGCTCCCCGCGGCCATCCCGGCTGCAGGACGAGTCCTTCCGCCCCACCGTGACCTGGAGGAGGCTGAATCCATCCCCTGGGCTCCCCAACAGCTCCTTCAAGGTTTCCTCAATCTGCACCAGGTTACAACGAGCCCCAAAGAGGGATTTTTAATTCCACAGGGGAATGCCAAAGCATGCAAGAAGCAAGGAATTCTACGGATGGGGGAAAATGCATCATGCCCTGTGAAACTGATTTTCCCCTACCCGTACACTTTTGTGCTTCCTGCATCTTGTTCTTCCCAATCCATATCTTTTCTTCCCTATTTTTCTTTGTATTTTAATATTTCTTTGCACTTTTCTTTGCTGGCTAAAAGCAGCGAGCAGTGCCAGCTGCCGAGGTGTCACCTGTCCCCTTGCTGTGGCTGTAGGACTGGTGCGATTCGCATCCTCATGGCACCCCCACGTGGGGAAAGCCTGGAGCCTGACGTTTTCCTTTCCATGGAAGGAAGGAAACACCTGGTTCAGTGCCACCATGAGCTTTGAAGGCCTGGAAGAAACACTCAGAACAGAATCGTGGATGTCAGATAATCTCCAGCCCAGTTTCTGGCTTTACCTGCTACTTGGAGCGGTCGGGAACATTGTGGATATTATGGCTAATTATTCCATATAATTTTGTCCTTTTTTTATTTTTTATGCTTTCATTCACTTTATCCTTTTCATTTTTTTCATTATTTTATTCTTATCTATATGTAATCTTAGATGTATTTCCCAATATAAATGGATTTGTGATTCTGTGTGTCTCTCTTAGTCATTATATCCATTGAGCTTTTTATTACTTATATATTCATTTAAATATAAAATAAATTCTTACACATTCATATATATCCACACATAACATAAAATAAATATTCCTGTGCAAGAGAGCTGGAGAGGGACTTTGGACAAGGGCTTGGAGTGACAGGACAAGGGGGAATGGCTTCCCACTGCCAGAGGAAATAGATGGGATATTGGGAAGGAATTCCTGGCTGTGAGGATGGTGAGGTCCTGGCACAGGGTGCCCAGAGAAGCTGGGGCTGCCCCTGGATCCCTGGAAGTGTCCAAGGCCAGGCTGGACAGGGCTTGGAGCAGCCTGGGATAGTGGAAGGTGTCCTGCCCAAGGCAGGGGGTGGAACGAGATATTTTTTAAGGTTCCTTCCAACGAAACCATTCTGCCATTCCATGATATTCCTAAATAGTCATATTTACTACAATTAAACATCACAGATTTCGTACAAAAAGCTGACTTCCCCAGAGGAAGCTCCTCAGGAGCTGCTGGGGTGGCAGCCCCCTCCCTCCACGGCTTCTCCTGGGGAGCAGGCGCTCCTGCCAGGAGCGCTCCTGCCAGGCCAGCAGGCAAAACCCGCGTTATCACACGCCTGGGCTCGGCCGCTGTGCCAGCGCTCCGGCAGCCCGAGGCCTCGCGCCTCGGCCACGGGCCCAGCGCGGGTTCCAACTCGCCGCGTTCCGCTCGGAAGCGCATCCTGGCAGCCAAGAGCCCTCCAACACAATGCGTTCCTGTACTTAAACGGGTTTAATACCCCTGCAGGGATTAAAGTGAGGTGTGAAGAATGAACAGGCCCAACGGGACAACGGAGCGGCCGCTCGGGAGCAGGGATCCAACGCGCTGCCTTCGCCTGAGGATGGGAATCAAGGGAGCTCTGTTCCTTAAAGCTCCTCTCCAAATTTTGCTCAATTCTTCTTTTTTTCCTCTCTCTTTTTCTTCTGGATGAGGGAATATGCTGCCGTTTTCAGCTGTGGGTTGTCACCATCAGCCGGAATTTGGCTGTTGGTGTTCCCAACCTTTATGTCTCATCTCTGTTGGGGTTCCCTGAGAGGTGTGAATTGCTCTGGGACTGTATTCTGTAGCCTCTTTCATGTAAAATGAAATGAAGCAAAATGAAATGAAACAAAATCAAACAGAATGAAATAAAAATAAATGAAATTAAATAAAGAAAATGCAATTAAAACAAACAAAATAAAGCAAAAGGTCAATAAAATATACAATATAATAACTGATCTAGTGGAAGGTATCCCTGCCCATGGCAGGGGATGGGACTGGATGATCCTTAAGGGTCCCTTCCAACCCAAACCATTCTGGAATTCCATGAGACTCAACTGCCTTCAAGTCCTACGATTAGAAAGGAGAAACCAAGGGATAAAGGCTCAGCATATGCCGAACTCAAATTATGCTGTGAAAACAAGTATTTTGATAAAATATACAACACTTAGACACTTATGGTATTGACTTTTTGATAAACTTCTTTATTTCACATCCTTTTTCTCCCCTTTCATGATTATCAGCAGTATTATTAAGATGTGGAAGAGCCATGGGCAGCTACAAGAGGCAACTCCATGAGGATTTATCATCCCAGATGCAAATTCCTCCAGGACTCATGTTGAACCTGCAGCACTCCATGAGTCAGGCTTCAGGGAATCTGTGGTCAAATTGATAAAACATAATTATTCATGGAAGAATACAAGCAAATAGTGGAAAAACAACTGCATGATAAGGGAGGATGATACATCTGCCTGCAGGCCTGGTACCTAAAATGCTTCTCAGTCCTGCAAGCAGAAGTCTGGGCACGATCTTTTGGGCAACCTGGGCTAGTGGAAAGTGTCCCTGCCCAAGGCAGGGGGGTGGAACTGGATGAGCTTTAAGGTCCCTTCCAGCCCAAACCATTCCATGATTCCATGAAGGGCTGCACACTCAGATCCCATCCCCTTGCAGGCCAATATATTGCCTGCAATATATTTTCACAGCATCTGCTGATGCACCAAGTCTCACCAATCATTTCAAGTTTCACAGGGAGAAAGAGTTAAGAGTAATTAGCAGCACTAAATAAACTAATAGCTGGAGGGGAAAGGAGAATTCAAGTTGCACTTTAGTTTTAAAGGTGGTTAAAGCATCTTTAAAGGCGAGAGGACATTTTCTGGGAGCTGGAGCAAAGCAGCTCATCAATAATGAAGGAGCTGGCGATGGAGCAGCAGCAGCAACGCTGGAGCACTTGGGAAAATGCAATTATGGGAATTGCCTGACGCTCTGCAAACTGCCCCGGTAATTTGCTTAAGGGAAACAGCCAAATGCACTTTAATATTTCAAAGATTTCGTTGCAGCAGAACTAATAAGCAAAAGCTAGGAATTTCAGTGCTGAGGAGAGGGGTTAAAACCCCAAAAAGTATCTCTGATCAGAGGGTTTTAATTCACACCCAGAGAAACATGACAGGGCTGGGAGCATCAGTTCTGCCTCCTGGGCTCTCTGTGTCTGCAGCACTCAAGGGTTCAGCTTTGTTGTATTTTCCTTTGGTTAAAACCACCCCCCTGCAAAGGCTCATGTCCGGGTGCTCTGCTCCCAGTGTGGTGCCCTTGGGACGCACCAGGATCTGGGTACCAGCCTCAAGGGATTCCTCCAGCCGCTGTCAGGGGCTGATGGTCCCTCATATACTTCAACTCAAGTCCAGCTCTTGCTGCCCAGCTTTGTTTGGGCAGCCTGGAAAGTGCTGGAGGGAAGGGGATGGCTGCTTTGTGCTGGGGAGCACCCCTGGAGTGCCACCAGCTGTGTTCTGCACCCCAATCCCGGTGCGTGGACCCTGCACTGGACTCGTGCCTTGGAGGGCACTGCACTCCTCTGGGCACCTCCCTGCACCCCCGAGCACCCCACAGCATCCCGACCACTCCCCGGGCACCCCCTTCACTGCCCCATGCACACCCTGCACCCTGCCTGTGCAAACCCCTTCACCCCATGCACCCCTTCTGCAAACCCCAAATCCTTCACGTACCCCTTTGTGCACCCCCTACACACCCCTGCAGCCTCATTGTGCCCCCCCGTGCACCCCATACACATCCCATTGTGCACACCTCCATTGTGCACACCCCATGCACACCCCATTGTGCACACCCCATGCACACCCATGCACATCCCATGGTGCATACCCCCATTATGCACACCACATTGTGCACACCCCCATTGTGCACACCCCATACACACTGCATTGTGCATACCCCATGCACACCCCATTGTGCACACTCCCACTGTGCACACCCCATACACACCCATGCATACCCCATTGTGCACACCCCCATTGTGCATAGTCCATACACACCCCATTGTGCAAACCCCCATTGTGCACACCCCATACACACCCCATGGTGCACACCCCCATTGTGCACACCCCATAC
>VWPU01003788.1:0-13334 GCA_013398955.1 Callaeas wilsoni
GTGCATTTTAATATTAATATATTCTCCCTCTTTCTCTGCACCACTAAAGATGTAGCCTGTTCTTCTACTCATGGAATTCTACCCAGACCCTGGCAGGAACTGGGTGAAGGGTTGGATTTGTAGCTAATGGGATGGTTCTGAAGGATACTATAAGCCAACAGGTAAGAAAAGAAACCAAAGAACAAACCCCAAAATTGAAGTACAAACCTAGAGGAATGTGAGGAGACAGTGGTGGATCCTGGAGGGATGCACTGAATCAGAGAGATTTAAATAGGTGAAGGCATTAGAAAAATAGGATAGGCAAGACAGGTGGGGAATTGAAGATTCAGAGCAACAAGGGCACGAAGGAACATAACCTATGACTAAGCAATCTTTATTAGCATTTGTAGATCTGTATAAAATCTGGTTTTGATCATCTTCTGTTAATGGGTTAAATCAAGAATTGAGGAATGCTACGGAGAAATGTGTCTCCTGCAGGCTGAAAGAAAAAGACTGCAAGAGCTCTGTGAGAACTGTGTAGATCACCACAGCGTATTTTCCACTGACTACCTCAGGCAGATAAATATATGACCATGGTTTGTCAAGACACACATGCAAGATCCCTGCTCTTCCTTTTTCATCTACAGCATCATCTCTTTTTTCTTTCCTGAGGTACAACAATTCTAGGTGAAATAATTTTAAAATGCTGATAGCTGGAAAATCAAAACACAGAGACATATTAAACTAGTAGAGGGTGTCCAAAGAAGGGCAACGATGATGGTAAAGGGCCTTGAGGGGAAGCCGTGTGAGAAGTGTCTGAGGTCACTTGGTCTGTTCAGCCTGGAGAAGAGGAGACTGAGAAGAGATCTCATCACAGTTACAACTTCTTGTGAGGGGGAGGGAAGGATCTCTTCACTTTGGTGACCAGTGACAGGACCCCAGGGAATGGCCTGAAGTTGTGTTAGGGTAGGTTTAGGTTGGATATTAGAAAAAGGTTCTTCACCCAGAGGGTGGTCGAGCACTGGAACAGGCTCTCCAGGGAAGTGGTCACAGGACCAAGCCCGACAGAGTTCGAGACGCATTTGGACAAATACTCTTGGGCACATGGTGTGACTCTTTGGGATGGTGCTCTGCAGGGCCAGGGGTTGGACTCAATGGTCTTTGTGAGTCCCTTTCAACTCAGCATATTCTGTGATTCTGTCTTGTACAACTCCATTTGGTTTAATAAAGCAGGAAATTAATTCTCTCAATGCAGTCTCAAATAGAAGTTACCAAAGACTACATTGCCACTTTTTATTATTCTCACAAATTACTTTTTTTTCAGGAATTCCCCAACATTTTTCACCATTTGGAAACATAATAACCAATCCTAGGGCTCTCTTTTTGCAAAACTTTGGTATACAGTGCTTGCTGAAACTCATTCCACTTGTTTGCAGCTGTATGGTTTCAAAATTATGTTTTGAACCAGAGAAAGAACGAGAAAGAGAGAACCTTTTTGCATGTACAGCATAACTTTAAAAATATATTTTATAAAAAATATTGAGATACAAAAGAGCAAAGATTTACCTGTCTTCTAAATAAACAACATTTCAAATTCTTTTTACTTCTTTATATAGCTCACTAAATTATATGTTTGCATATTTCACTTTGACTATACGCCCAGAAGAATGCAAAACTCTAAGTTGATGCAATAGCATAAATTTAATTTTGAATATTAAATCAATACTGTTCTGGGTGTAGGGTTTTTTGTTTTTTTTCCTTAACTTTAACTGAAAACTTTAGTATATAATTTTTAAAAGTGTAGTATCAGGGTTAAATTACTTGGAAAATATTGGACCAGTTTCTTCGAACCAGATGATTTAAAAAGGAAGCGTATAGTAGTATAATTGTTAAAATAAAAATGTAAATATGTTATTTATCTCAAATTAAATGATTGTTTCTGAAAGGTGCATGAAGAGCTAGAAAATATCACTGCTTTAAAACACTGAACATTAGAAGTAACTTTAAAAATAAAAATTATTTCAAGGATTGTTCCTGCTCTTTTTTCACTCACAGAATATGTGCATATTTGAAAGATAATACAGCTGATGAAAACACAGCAGAGCTCTGTAACATTTTGTACATCGAGAAATCATGAGATAATTGATAAGAAGTGCACTGGAACATCTTGCTGTTTTGGTATTTCATTAAGCATGCATACTCTGAACAAGAATAAAGAATATTTGTTTACTGATATGTATGGAAAAGCCAGTATAAACATTATTCTGGATTAGCTGCCACAGTCGTACTCAATAATAGATGAAGAAGGAGGTTTCAATTTTCTAAGAAAAATAGGATGGTGCTTATTTAGAATACAAACCCTTAATTCATAATGAATAGTCCCTTCATCTAAAACATGAAGATGAGAAGCAAACTGGGACTTTTACTTAAAAAAAAAAAAAGAAAAGTAAGTAAATGTTCAGGATGACCATTCCATTAGTAAGAAATTACAGAGTAATAAAAAGTACTTGAGTAATGAAGCTGGTGAAGGGTTTGAAGCACAACTCTCATGAGGACTGGATGTTTATCCTGGAGAAAAAAAGGCTTAGGGGGACCTTATCACTCTCTGCAACTACGTGAAAGCACAGTTAGCAATGTGGGGATGGGTGTCTTCTCCTAAGTTACACGTGAATGGAAATGAGGAAGATTTTGATGGGATTTTAGGGGGGAAAAGCATTCAAGGAAAAGGTTATCAAGCACTGGAACAGGCTGTCCAGGGAAGTAGTTGAGTCACCATCCCTGGAGGTATTTAAAAGTTGTGTAAAAAAGCTGGACTTGAACTTGGAGGTGTTTTCCAATGTTCTGTGGTTCTGGTTCTGTGGTTCTAACCATGGCCTGGAGACATTCCCAATATACAATTTCTCAGCTATAACCATGTAAGCATTGCTGTGACTTTCATGTTTCTGGAGAATGATGTTTCCAAAGTGTCCTAGTTTTGGATGGCATAGAGTTAATTTTCTTCCTAGTAGCTGGTACAGTGCTGTGTTTTGGATTTAACATGAGAATAATGTTGATGACTCACTGATGTTTTAGTTACTGCTGAGCAGGGCTGACATTAAGTCAAGAACTTTTCAGCTTCTCATGCTCTCTTGCTACTGAGTAGGCTGAGGGGCACAAGGCTGTAAAAGGACACAGCTGACCCCAATTGACCAAAGGGCAGTTGTAATGCCGTGCACAGCATAGAAAATTGGGGAAAAACTGGCCAGGGGTCTACTGCTTGGGAACAGGCTGGGCACTGCTGGGTTGGTGATGAGGAATTGGTTTCATTTTCATCATTTTTCTTCCTTGGATTAATTTCTCTCTCTCTCTCTAATGATTTCATTCCAATCATTAAACTTTTCTCAGCCCCCAAATTTTCTTACTTTTAGCCTTCCAAGTCTCTGCCCCACCCCACCAGGATGTGGAGTGAGCAAGCAGCTCTGTGGTGCTTAGTTGCTGTCTGGGGTTAAACCTTGACATAGAAATCAAGTCTGCAGTGCATTTTTCTCTCACTGACAGGTTAGAGACAAAAAGACATAACAAAGAGTTTCTGATATACCTGTGCTAAATAAAGGCTGTGTTTGATTTGTGTGCTGCTTATCTAACAGTTTAGAAACTGAAGGAAATTTTGGGATTGAAAATCAAGGGCATCATAAGAAAAAAAAAATATACATCTCACAACAGAAGTGAAATAATTGGGGCAATTCAAAAAAATAAAAGATTTAGACAACTATTGTAAGGAGGAGATATATTCAGTAAAGACAGAGGAGAAAAGCCTAAAACTGTAAAAGTCTGAGTTTTAGTATCCATGACATTCAGTACACTTCATTTGGATCAAAAGTAGTATTATGTCAAACAACTATCATATATTAATTACCCAGTTTTAAAATAAATTTCTGATTTTTTTTCCCTGATACACATTTATTTGAGGTTTTTTGTCTAAACCCAAATTTAGTCTAAATTTGTATCATGCAAAGCAGTTGGGATTGGAGATTCCAGAAACTCCTCCTAAACTGGTGGTGGTTTTGGTACATTTCTTCAATCATTGTTCATAATGCTGAAAGCCACAATTAGTATTACAATTTCTCCCTAAACTTTTTTTTTTTTTTTTTTTTTTTTTTTTTTTTTNTTTTTTTTTTGGCAAAGGGATGTTTTTGTTGCTAAAAGATCACATTAAAAAGCTTATTTCTTCTGCACAGTTCCTTTCTGTCCCCTTGGTCAGTTACAATTCAGTAGTACTTAGAAAAAACCCAGGATTTTTTAATCCCTCTTAATGAAATACGTGCAGGTACTAATAGAAATAGTAAAGATTTTTTAATTGAAAAAGGTTTAGTGGAGAAAAACTGGTAGCCTGGAAGGTAGGAAAACAAACTGGGAATACAGCCAGAACCAACAGAAGTAATATAAAGCTGGGAACTTGGAAGATACAGGTGCACATAATGAAGTCTGAGGAGAAAGATCTGAGTTTCTACGTGGTAGCAGATACTGTGAGAAGGTGTACTTGGCCTAGTGTTCTTAATTACTGTTATTAATGAAGTTGACATATTTAAAGCATGTAAAAAACAGTGTCTCAATTATTGTTCATTCCTGAAGCATGAAACAGCTATCACAACATGACTAAAAAGCATATGTCCACAGCCAGAGGAGACTGGGAATGCTGCCTAGGTAATAAAATGAAAATGCCAGACTCTTTGATATGCTTTTTGTGTCTTTCCCCTGTGGGTACACATGCAGAATGTGCATTATTGTTCTCTATAGCACTGGGACTTTTGCTTGCAGATGCTTTTCGGTTTTGGACTTATTCAGAAATCATTTAGTGACAGTCATCCCAGACGTATAACTAACCAGTAAGTGGCAAGAGAGTAAATCAAAAAGTGTATTGTGTTTTTCTCTGCTGCATAAAATATGATATTTTATATATTGTTTCTCCTAAAAAAAGGCAAAAAAAACCAAAATAAAACCAAAACTAAACTAAAAAAAAAAGACCAGCAACACCCCTCTTGCCCTCCCCCCCAGTCAGCTCAATATTTGAAACTCAGTCTCTTACACTATATTTATATTTTAGGACTAAGCTAATTTTAAGAGGAAGTTTGATATTTCTGACCTTATTTTTTAAAAAATACTGCATATATTTTATTAGTCTGCAAACACTAAAATCAGAAATCATCTTATAATATTAATCTAACATGAGAAATTGCTAACAGTGTTGCAAATCCTAAAATTGTTCTACAAAGTCTGTAAAGTGCAGATACTTGTTTCAAAGGACATTTCTGATACAGCCTATGCACTCATAAACTGAAAGAAGCCAGACCAGTTGAAAACTTTTGCAATCCTCCACCACTGGTCTTTTTCTATCTCTTTTTCTTCCTTGTTTCTATATTTCAGTGATTGCATTTGAGCAAGGTTCTTGTACACTTCTCAGGACCTGATGCATCAAGGAACACATATCAAGAAACAAAATATCTTTGTCCGTAGTACTCACGATGAAGGAACTGAAAATAACTCCTTACTAGGTTTTATTTCCTATTACCAACTGAACTACATCAAGACAGATGTTATACTGAGATATAAGTCAAGCTCGTCACACAGTGAAGCTACCTAAAGCATCTAGGCAATCACCGCTCAAAGAAAATGTACTTTCTATGGTATCTGCCAGGGCAGCGCTAACAACTAGCTGGTTCCTTCATGGTTCAATTCAGTTCAATAGTATACCTCTGCCAACAGGCAGATTGTCAGTAAGAATGGTCTAAATTAAGTTTCCGATGTCTTTTAGGGCTTGGGACAATATGCAGAATTTTTTTGAAGCACAAATGCTGGGTTTCATTGAAGTGGTATGACATGCACTGTTATGGACCAGTAAGAGTTAAACTCGTTCAATCACTTGGCACATTTTGTCTGGCTCTGTTAAACGGATCACTGATTTTCTAGTGGGCACAAAACCAGACAAACATATGGACAACATTTATAGGCAATCAGTACATTTACACTTAATTTGGGTATCTCAGCTGACTAATGAGGGACAGACTCAAAGCCAGAGATTTCCAAGCTGTTTTCCATACTGAGATCACAAACTGCTGTGTCAGAAGACTTGTCCTTTATGAATCTATTGGCCAAAGGAATTTAAAACCAACCATGTGTTCATATGTTTTTTTTTCTGTCATGGTTCTTATGGTTCAGACTCATTAGTGTTTTAGTTTACCCAAGGACTAAGCTTTGGACATTAATTTCTCAGTCGTCTTCACTTAATTGTGATTTGCCTTTACAGTGGTCTCTGTGCACACAAATCCAATCACTTTTGAAAGAGACTGAAACAGAAAATGTGCCCACCTAATGATCTCTATAAGTCCAAACAATATAGAGCTCCTCCCTTCAAACAAGTATATAGTTTGCAGCCAGGTTTCAGCACTCATTTTTTCACTCTGGGGTTATCTGTGTTGCTTGCTAACATAGCATTACCCTTAATTTAGGTATCATATAAAATATGAGTGAAAAAGACAGAATTTTTCCTTTTTGAGTTTTGGAATCTGAAATGGGTTTGGGTTTCTGATGTCTTGAGCTCTGATCAACACATACTATGTTTACACAGAATGTCCCCACTGTTACTACTTTGGACTTTCAGTGAAGTACATACACAGCTAAATTTACCAATCCATTTACAGAACATTTTTAGTTTAAGTAAGAAAAGCATAGAAATGTGACCTAAAGTCATCTATAATCTAGTTGTTAGTAACTAAAAGTCTGATTCTATCCTGGCACAGGTCAATCTTAAATATTTTTACTCTAAGATTGGATCAAAAGAACATGAGCTTCCTATCCTTGTATACTCATTTGCACTCAAGTCAAACAGTTGTTAAATAAACTACTGCTGCATTTTCTGATGGAGGCATTTTAGTGTCACTTTCTGCTGACGTAATTTTCTCCATCTAAGTGGTTTTAACAAGCGTGAACTGCCTTTTTATCAGTTCTCAATGTATAATATTTCTGCAATGCAATTCTAGGACTCTATTTTTGTTTTCTCTATACCTATAAACCTCTTCCATAAAGATTTATATCACTGTAGTGAAAGGTATATATTAAACTGTAGGTGTTTTGATGAGATACGGGTATCGAGTTTCTGTATTGGAAAATCATACATAAGTAGACACTGGAAAGGACCTCTGGAGATTGTCTAGTTCCCTCTGCCCTGTTTACAGCAGGGTCAACTATAACAGGCTGCTCAGAAACTCATCCAGTTGGGGTTTTGATAAATCCAAGGATGGATACTTCACATCCAGGGAACCTATTTCAGAGTTATCTTTACAGTAAAAAAAAATTTTCTTTACATTTTAATGGACCTGGCGTTATATCAGCTTGTGGCCTTTGCCTCTTTGACTGGGGACCACTGTGTACTGAGAAAAGTCTGGCTCTGTCTTCCTTACCTGCTGGGGTGCTGCAGGGGTTAAGGTACTGGCACCTCAGAAGGGCACACAGTCAGACTAATTTCTCAGAAGAAGTGTGCTAGTTTTCTCCATGACTCTGTCTTCTTGGCACCTCCTTATTTTTGTGTATTGACTGAAGTGGGCCCTCTGCAGCCCTAACGTGTTTATCAGAAGGTCTCTCTAATGTAAATCACTTGCACCCTTTGCTTGACAACTGAGTCTATCACTTCCTCACTTGATTTTGGTAGGCCAACGTGTTGTCAAAGATATTTCTGTCCCTTTTGATCAAGTCAATCCCACATCTTCCCAGCCTCAATTCCAAGAGAAGGTCCCATGGTCCTGAAAGATGAAACTCGGTTATCAATACCAGTTATGTAAGCAGTTGTTGACCAACAGCATTTATCCACACCATCTCAAGCACTTCCTCTCGTCAGGATTGTAGAGAAAAACACTGGAGCACCCGTATCCTTTATCATGCTCCTGGAGACATGGAATCACCTGTGGTGTGTTCCAGGTCTGCACTGGCCATATCATTAGTACCTACATGGAAGAGCAGCAAGAGATGATAGTCCCAGGGCTGGACAAGCCTTGTAAGTCTCACCACAGCATCCCAAATCCAAGTCAGTGGAATGCAGCAATCCTACTTAAACAGCAGGTACTATTGGCAGATGGGAGCCTTCCTCCTCAGAATGGAGTCCCCCAGTACTGTCACTTGCTGTTCTTTGTCGTGCTGCTGAGTGCTTCAGGCTCAGCTGGTTTGGACACTTTTTTGGCATAACTCCCAGCCCCTCATCTGCCACAAGGACAGTCAACCTGTTCCACATAGTCATTAAATAAAAAAATATGATAAAATTCATAAATTCTTTTCATGTTTTGTTGCTTCTTGGTTTCACCTCAGGGGGAGTTCTGATGGAATTCTCTTATACATTTTCTTGGAGTTTTTTTGTATTTGTTTGAGGTTTTTTGTTATTTTATTATTTCCACTACAGAAGGTCTAGCAATTCCTAAATAAAAATCATGGTATTCATGGGCACTTCCTCAATTAGGAAAAAAATAATGGAAAAAGAATAAGGGAAAAAAAAAGGGACAAAACATAGGTGGAATGTAAAGAATTACTTCATGTCACCTCTGTATCTCAGTCATTCTTGTTCTCCAGACACTCAATGGTTCAAACTGAGTATGTCTGAATGAACGAAAATAAACATGAAATTCAGTATTTTTCCCAGGGAAATTGCAGTGGTATTTATACTTCAGACTACATTACATGTATTTGTTAAGAAAGTGAGTCTACATCAATGTGGTGAGGCTTTTGCTTCAAATAATCTGCTTTGCCTATAAACAGAAACATATTTCTATACAAATTAACCTGAAAAAGAGTAGTAGATTGAAATATTAGAGATATAGTGCCCAACTAGAACAGAATTAATCTGGATGGAAACACATCTTATTGAGACATTTAGGGAATTGCTGGCTGGTGTTAAAGCTGTACTGAAACAAATATAGAAATGCGTTTATGCAATATATCAAGTCCTTGCCTTAGCATTAAAAAAAATAAATTATTTAAAATGTTAGTAGAGAACTCTAAATTAGCTTTCTTTTTTTTTTTTTTTTTTTTTTTTTTAATAACCGATCCAAAAGGTGGTGGAGATGCCTAACTATTTTTAAAGTCTTGGCACCATGCCTCAAAGAAACAAATTTATATGCTATTACTGCTTCAGAAATGTTAACCCCAGGTTCTGATGGGTGTATGTGCAAATATGTCCCTGCAAAGGGCTTCAATATCCCTTACAAAACATGTATGAAGGCAGGACTTGAAGTATTTTGGGAGAGTAATGAGGAAATAATCAAAAGCTATCATGATTATTTTGAAAGCAAATTTTGGTCAAGAGTTTTGATTTCAGTCAAACCCACATCTGGTGTAATCTTGCATTTTCACAATTCCATAATAGTCCTGCAAAAATCAATTAATATGATTACTCACTAAATGAATGAACTGTTTACCCAGTACTTTCAGAGTCAATTCTCCTGTAAAAGGATAAGCTATTAGAATAATCTTGAAAATTAATATTTCTGGGAAATATCTCAGCATATTTCAGATTTTTATGTTATGCAAATAAAACAGATTCTATACAACCCCAGTGTATCTTTAATATAATTTGGTCTTTAATTTTTTTCTCTGAAAGAGGATAGCTAAGCAACAGAAAGAAGAGCAACTGACTCTTACAACAAGTAACTCAGTGCCTAGTAGGACAAGACATGGTAAATTGTCATGGGTGTTGTTCAGCTCCCTCTTTTCCATTGACATAAGTGAAATAGGATGAGGCTCAAATGATAACAAACAAACAAACAACACTGCAAGATATGGACCCTGGGCAGGGTCACTTTCCACTAGATCAGGTTGCTTCCAGGGATGGGGCATCCATACCTTCTCTGAGCAACCTGTTCGTGTAACTCATCACACTCACAGTAAAAAGTTTTTAGTCAGAATCCTTGGAACAGAATATTAAAATCTAAAGGAGGACAGATTGCAGATCTCTAAAGTAACTAAAAGAAATGGAATAACAAATCTTTCTCTGGGCTATTTTCCCTTCCATGTGCTATGTAATTTTTCCACGCCGGAGAAGGATAGCAGCTACAGAGACCAAGTGAAACTAGAAAATTGTCTCCTACTCCTTGGATGACAAACATTAATACATAATTTATCGGTCGTGCACATTTTATGTGAATTATTTCATTTTTTTAAAAATACAAACAGAAATAAGAGACTGTTCTTTATTCCAGAAGAACTTATTTTGTTGTGAAAGAGACACCATAGTGTAATTCATGATTGATAGAGTGGGAGTAACATTCACATTTTCTCTAGAAAAGCAAACAGTCCGGTGCAAAACTATTTCATATACTTTAAGCAAAAGAAAACACCCTTCCTGCTATAGTCCATATTTAAACAATTTTTCCAATTAATTCCTGTGTGTTGTATGGCAAGGACATACGCAGGAAGCTTTCAGAGAGTGACTGAGCACATATGAATTTCACCGTTTAACTTTTATCACAATAATTTCCTTGTAGACCCATACCTTTCCATGATCTTCTGCTCTATAAATCTACTAAGTACATACACTTACGTACTTCTCTGCAGCTAAATGTCCTTTTGTAGAATTCTCTTCCTTATGAATCAATGACATTTTTGTACTTCCAAGTCTCTGTAATACCACTACCAGTCTTTTAATGCCTTCAAAGGTACAAACTCTTCATCTCCCACCTCAGACACAGTGTTATCTCCATATAGTGCACAAATCAAATTTAGGGTTATGCTTTCCACAAGTAAGCCACAATTCTCCAGCTTCTTCCTTATGTTGTGAAGTTCTTCACTTCTTTCCCTGCTGTCACTGATTTCTCTGTCCAGCCTCCTCACTGCGGGTAAAACTTAAAGCACACCATCTGGGACTACCTTCCTGTATCTTTAGCACATTGATTTGCCTTCTGTTCACAAGTCTCATTGGAAAGCCAATCTTTAACTTCCTCTTAATCTCAATTTCCTCCCCTTTGTGACAGTTTTATTCATTCTGTAGAGTATTTAAAATTCAGTTTATGAAAAAGAAAATAGAAAGCTTTCACTCCTGTGGTATTTACTGACATCGCTGGTTGAAGCTCCAAATTTTTATATATGTCTGCACCTTCTTTCAAAAAAATCAAATTAAAGCATGCTAAAATAATGTCATAAATAAAACAAATAAATGGAAATATGATACTTGTTTGCCAAAATCAACTTTCAATTAGATGAGTAAGGCATAAGATATCATAATCACTCTATCCAAGTAATGTATAATATCACGGATCAATACCAAGGACATTATCCTAAGTCAGTAAATCAATAGTTAATTTTGTATATTCCAATGTCTTTGACTCAACTTATTAGCTGGACTCATTAGAGCATAATGGAATACACCCAATAATGACTAAGTATTCAGTCTTTTTACTGTTATATTCACTATAGTACAAGGTAGAAGAGAGAGGAATTTCAATAGATCTTAAAAAAACCTTTTATTGAAGGACTATGAAGGCAATGCTCCTTTTTCTTTTTAGCTAAATATAAGTGGAAGATGAACTATTTCAAGGATGGCAAGTCAAATCTTCAGGGCGGCACAGTGAGTTGTATTAGCAGCAAAACTTTGCAGAAGTACTGCTGCAGTTGCTAGATTTTTAGGTGAACTACAGCTGCTGTATAGCTCTTTTCTGGGATGTGTAACTGGCAATATGAAACTTATTTGTCCAACATTCACAGTTTCACCACATGGGTACTCTCAATGAGGTCAATGCATAAGTTCAAGTCACATACAAGTCAACTTGAATTTATTTGACCTGGGAACCATTAAGAGCTTATCATTTGTTATGTGCACTGGATGCCATTCATGGTATGTGGTCTGACTTTTAGTTAAGTTGATGTTCCAGAGCAAATTCAGTGGCAGTGCCTTTTTTCTTTATTTAAAGCTTAGAGAATTTCCACTCCCATAGAAATCTAGAAATGTCATGGATGCAGACCTATCTAGCCTTTTATTTCCTTTCAAGTGTCAGACCACCTGCTATCATCACCCAGGAAGAAGATCCTCCTGAAGCACCTTGAGTGCTTCTCAATGTTTTAAAATAAGTTATAAGTTTTGGAGATCATTATTTTTCTTTATTTAGCATAAAGTACAGAAAATTCTGTTTTACTAGGAACTTAAGTGTAGAGTACCAATTTAGGAAATTGTTTTAGGTCAGGTCCAAAGACCTGACTAATTTCTTTTTGGGTAATATAAGCTGTTAACAGTTAGCTACAAAGTACTTTAGTCCTCAATGCCAGAGTTCCTTTCAAATCTTTTCACAGTTTATAAAATGGGCTAACCTACTTGTGTGTTATGTTCTTGAAATTTAAACCATGGAATAGACCTCCTGTCTGTCAACTCTATTTTTTTTGTTATAAAAAAATAATTTAATAATAGTCTCTTCCTATCCTTCACATAAGCCTTCCATACAACCCAGAATACAAGTTCCTAAAAGACCTGAATTACATGATTTCACCTTGTTATAAGTACTCTTTTTTTCTTCCTACCAATTCAAAAACAGAAACGAAGCAAGAAAATATTTTTTCTTCTAGTTCAAATTGGCATTATTGTCTGTTATTTTATTGGAGAGCTCATTTCCATAACACTAAATTTTATTGAAAGGGAAATAATTGTCTTTTAAATCAAGTAGTGATAGAGAGCTAATCATAAGGAGAACATGGGACTGCAATATCATACAACTATAACTTTACCTACAGTTTATACTTTTTATTTTATTATGTGGTAAGTACAGAGAAATAATAGCTTCAGAAACAAAGCTTTGAAGGAAATATCTATTATAATTTTCTGCAGGGAAATCCACGTACACTAAAGTGACAGGATTTGCATTATAATTTGACATACAGAGCAGCACAAGCAAAAACTGAAGTCAGCTATTGTGAAGCTATTACCTTTTCTTTTTTGAATGCAAATACCCCAAAATAATGTATTCTGTTACATAGACTATATACATGATCTGATCTCATATAAATCATTAGGAAAAACATATCTTTGTGTATTGTCCCTGAACAATACTTTGAATTAATTATTTTAACTTTTTAAAGAAGAATTTGCAAATTACTCTGGTGAAACCCTACCATAAGGTAGCCATTATTAAAATGCCGGCTGGGCATCAGTGTACACATGGAAGGTGTGGGTGACTGCCTTTGAATCACGTGATTTGTTTTATTCTTTCTTCCTCCCCTTTCCTTTGCTTGTTAAACTATCTCAACCCACAAGTTTTCTTCTGTTTGCTCTTTTCTATTGTTTTCACCATCCCTCAGAGACGACAGAGTGAGTAAGTGTCTGTGTGGTCCTGTAGGGGTTTGAGTTCTCCTTT
>VWPU01003789.1:0-91593 GCA_013398955.1 Callaeas wilsoni
TGCCTCAGCCCTCTGCTCTGTCTTGCCACTGTGGGATGGGCCTCAGGAGCTTGGGGATGTGCTTCCTGGTGCTCAGCAAGGAGCTGCTGACATGTCTGGGTTGGTATTCTTGAGTGATGGAAATGGAGGGTAAGACTAGAGGGACAAATTTGTTTGAAGTACTTCACTTTCTCACTAAATAATGAGGACTCTTTTTGCTTATCAACAAACTTCACTTGTTCTGAAGATTTGGAATTTATTCACACTTTAATTGTTACCTCAGCAAATGAGTTCTATTTCTGACCAATAGATGAACTCAAGCTTCTTGAGACTTGTGTTGGAAAGAATGTTAAAAAGTAATAGTAAAAGTGAATTTAATAATCTTCCCCCCTCAGTTCATTGCTGGTGATGTGCATGTTACTTGGTGAAGCTTTGGGCAGTATGTTTGTGCAAGGGTTTGAAGTAACTGAACTGTTTTATAGACTGAATCAGATGTAAATGAAGTGATTCGGTGATGCAAAATCTCAAGAGTTTGCAGGAATAAGGGACCTATGGTAACATTAGTTAGTAACAAATCTGTTGCAAGCTAGTGTATGTTGTCTTCACCACTTACCTCCTCCTAGCTGAGCAATTTAAGGTGACAAAGCTCCAGGTATAAAATTTGTGTGGATTTTTTTTCAGGCTTGTTATCTGGCTACATGTCTTCAGAAGTCATTCTCAATTTTGGGGCTGTTGGCAATGGCGTGCTTGTGTATTTTTGTACTCATTTGTTATAATTCTGGATTGGAGAAATTATTACTCTAGTTAGGAGAGTTATCTTAATTAATTCATCAATTTGGTTTTGCAATTCACACCCTTGTGATTACCAAATAAAATTACTTGGTGGATCTCACTCAAAAAGATGTATGTTTCTACAGTTTTCTAATCAAATGGTATGTGGATAAGGATTCAGTGCTTCCTACTAGCTCGTACTTTGCAAGTAACAAGCAAGCAGTGTGATGTTTGGGCAGTGCTGGTGTCTCTGTGGGTTACCGGTGCCCTCTCGAGGTGAAACCGAAGGATGCTGCGGTCTGACAGCAGTAGTGTCACTGGACTGCTGCCTGTTCAGGGCTTGTAAATAATGGCCTGGGACCCACGCTTGTACCCTGATTTTTCTGCTTTCTTGGTTTGTAGGTGAAAACGCTAAAGAAGATCTGCAAGGAAAGAAAAGCCTGAGTGAGAAAGTTTCTCTCTATAGAGGTGACATTACGCTGCTTGAGGTTGATGCCATCGTTAATGCTGGTAGGTGGTTAAATATTTTATGTAGCTATGTCTTGAAAATCCTTTATAGCTCCATGGTACAAGTGTGACCTCTGAAAAGTTGCCTAAAACTGATGCGTCCTGTGGAAATCTGTTGGAAAATACGGCTTTTTCCCCAGTTCCTTCATAGTGCATCTTTTCATCTTGTGTGCATTTACTGGGGCAGGGATTTATGTGAAACTTTTATAGCATGGTCGCCATGAAAAGATTAATGATCTTGTGTCCATCTTTTGACTTAACTTGGTTAGCTGAGACTTCACACTTTTTGTTGTAGAAGGCTCATTTTTGTTAGTAAGCTAATGCAGTACATTCCAGTGTGCTGTTATAAATCAAGCCACTTGTGGGCTAGGTAATGTGAAAACTTTAACAACAAGATGATAGGGAAACGGAATTTGTTTTATGTGGTTTTCATATTTGCTTTCTTGTTGAGAGACTGTATTTTTCAAATTTTTGGCCATGATCTATATTGTTTTAAGTGTTTTAGTACCTCTTCTTGTTCAGTGACTGTCTCCATGTGCGCAGCCGAGGTGAAGAACTATGTGTAGCATCTTGTGACAAAAAGAGGGAAATGCCTGTGCAATTAATTCATTTGTGTATTAGGTTACAGTAAGCTAGTTCAGTTTCTTGGCAAAAAACAATGGGAAGGTTCAGCCCTAAGCACCCATAGCCAAATCTTGCCTGCACTCTCCACTCCAAAAAGAGTGTGCGATTTGTGTTTCCTGAGGCTGGAAATTTTTTCCCCCTAGTATTTGAGTGGCATTGATTAATTTTCAAGAACTAATTTTGGTGGTATTCATTTATTGGAATGAAACATACTGCAGTATCTTCTCTGTGATGAGATAAAGTTCAGAGGTTCCCAGGGTTGTAATGGCCAAAATTGATGTGTTTGCTTGTCAGAGGAAAATGCCGTGTGGAGGTACTGGTTCACGTCTGTAAAGAGCACAGAAATGTTTGCTCCCACAATGTCGAGAGTAGTGGAAAGTCTCTCTTTGACTCTTTGGTTGTATGACATCCCACTTTACCAGTGGACATTTGCTAATGGGTTTCGTGAAGTACAGGTGGAATCCTTAGCCATTTCAAAATACATTTTTGCAAGTACTGAGGCTGGTATTCCCATGCAAAAAATTTTAATTAATCTTCTAGTTTACTGATGCACAAAAGCCTTCCTAAATAACAAACAATACAGTAGCATCCATGTAACATGATCCTCTCCTCACTGTGTTGACAAGGCCTCTGAAGCTTTAATATTTTCATTTTTTTTCTCATTCTTTTTTAAAGATGATTTTTCCAGTAGTGCCTTTGCTGACTTCCTTTCTTTATTGCTTTCCAGTAAGTCAATATTAGCATACTTGTCTCCATTTATATTTAGCTTTTCTTTGTTCATAGGCCCCCCTTGAATTACAGGCTGGAACTAGTTACGGATTAGCTTTAGAATAGGAATACTTCACTTTTCTTGATTTAAATCCCCCTTTAATTCTCCTGAAAGGTCCAAAAAACCTATATCCCAGAATGCGAATTATATTGTCTGCCTATAAACCTATTATTTGCTTCCCATCCTGGTGAGAAATGCACCTCTCTGCAGAGAGAAAAAAAAAGAATCAAATCAACACATATTGATATGCAATTTTGAGAAAAGGTTTAAAGACCACGCAAAACAGACTGAGGTTGAAAGACCTGAAGAGGGACATAACACTCTGAAAGTATCTAGAAAGCTTTTGGCAAAAAAGAAGTTGTTTCTACTGTTGTCTTCCGTAAATTGAATTTGGGCTTAAAGGGAGATTCAGATTAGGTGTTGACAAAGCTACTTAGTGAAAGGAACATGTTTATACAGTGATACTTCGGTATGTCCGACTGACACTAAACAGCAGTCCTAGGGCCGGGGCATTGGTACAGGTGGATTTTTAAGATTCTTCTAACTCTTTTGTAACCTTCTATAGTTCCTAAAGGGCATAATATGTTAACTATTATGAGATATTAATAAGTTTAAAGTACTAACCTACAGCTACAGAAAAACCATATGCTCTCTATATGTCAGTGCAGTAATTAAGTCTAAGCCTCTGATTTTCTCATGGTTTCAGTGTTACTTTTTTTCTGTTAACCTTTCAAACTGTGGAGGGTAGCTGGAAAGCTACATGAGGAAGGTTTTGGTTCAAGATCCATATTATTTATGCAAAACATCTGCTGTGCTGAGATTCTTTTTAAATCAAACAGTTTCAGTGAAATTGTAGAAATCGTAGTGTCTCTTAGTATCTAAACCCATGTTTCTGCACCATATGATGCTTTTGCAAAGAACTCCATTGCTTTTCCTTCTGCAACTGAAGTTATCCAAGCCTCAAAGACATAAAGCAGTACGTAGCCACACTACCAGTTTCTGTGTGTAAGTTGAATAAAATGCAGCCTGTTGAATATGGAATAGGAGATAGGTTTTTTGGAGGTAAATCTGTGCAAGTTCTTTTTATACTTAGTGCCTTTTGACTACCCCAAATGTTAATGATTGACTCCTTCCTATCTGTTGCAAGCCCTAGGTTAGGAAGGGGGGACAAGACCCTCCAGAGACTTTCTCTCTGAATTTAGAAATTCCATTAACTGTCTCCTGTAATAAGTAGTTTAAAATACAGCAAATCATATCCAAATTAAAGCCACAGGAAGGTACTTACAGGTTGAATGTTTACATTGACTTATGCAAAGAACTAAACATGCTTGAAATAAAGGGAATGGTCTGGCAAATTCTGGGGCTGTGGAAGGGTTCCAGGTGATTCAAATTGTCTCCAGATTTGGATGCAAACATTGGCAAAAAAAATTGTATCTTCTCAAACATGTAAGGAGGAAATGAGACATAAATTTATATAAATAGTGATCTTCTGTAGGTAAATATCAGGATATCATTGATGAACACTGCTGCAAAAGGATCCCTTTTTGTCCTAGACTTTTAGCAGGCAAACTGAATGTTGCTTACTTTCCAAAAATATTTTACATATAGTTTGTGTCTTTGCTCATTGTCAAAAGAACCACATCAAAACAGCCTCTTTGAAACCATTCAAGACTAGGGTGAGAATCTGAAATGTATTGTGAGAGAGTAAGGAGCTGAAAAAAGGAGCTGATGTGCAATTTTGCTAAAATTCATGTCAGTTATCTACCCCTGTAAATGTCTTTTCCTTACACAATGGTTTCCTAAAACTTCCTTACTACTGATTGCATTGCAGACAGAGATTAGTTTAACTTGATATTTTGCTGAAGGTGTCCTGTTATGCCATTTCCTTCACACATTTTTTTTAAGGATTCAGGTAAGACTTGTATGAAAATCTTATTTTTACTCGTATATCCTCCTCTGCGCTGTGTTATTACACTCTAAGAATGTAAACAGGCTCTCCTTGAGGCATGTACTTAACTGCATTAATCTGTGCTGACTGGACTTTTTAGAAGATTAAATGTTCCTGGATGTCATTTCATCCTGATGCCAAACATGCTTCAAGCACTTGGAAGCCAGATAACCACAATTAGCCAACGTCTGAGTAAGTTGTCAGAACCGAGCTCAGAGGGGGTGTGGTGTGTCTGCATCTAGGGGAGGGGAGAGAGGGGTCGTTTAGTCCCTCTGGCAATCCCAAATACAGAAATAAGCAGTAAAAGCCTGAGTAAGGTTTGAAAAATAAATTCTTTGATATTTATAGCATCAACTCAGCAGTAAAGACTACATTTCCTCTGCATTTTTAATAAGGAAAACTGTGTCACTATTTGTCATATGCAGTAACCATCTGAAGTCGGTACAGGAATGGTATTTTGGGAGTGGATGTGACAGGGGTGTCTGTATACCTCATATACCTTAAGCAGCAGTTCATCACTACTGACCTCAGGTATTCATTCGCTTCCTACCTGTTAATAAATCTTATTGTCCAGTTATAAGATAAGGAGGCATGTACTAATACGCTTGTGAGGGAGTTTTTACTAAGAGGAAGATCAAGGGGAAACCATTATGTCAGGGAAAAAAAGGATTCTCCCTATTTTTATCTGATAGGGACAAGGAGGAGGATGACGACTTGCAGAACACTAGAAGAGAAAATATTTCTTCTTATCTTTGGAAAATATTCTTGGTATCAGTACAAAAGTATGGTACTGAGAACAGAAACCTTTAATCTTCAGGAAAAAGGAAGATGTTCTGTTCTACTGAATTAGATATCTGTGGCAATAAGTCTGTACTGCTGCGTCTAAGTTTGCAATTAGAGAGTTGCTATGGTTATAGCAACTAGATGTCTCCCTTTAAACTGTATTTGAATATTGGAATCATTTCTAATACTCACAAATTTGGGGAAGAAACTCTCAATTTTTAAAATTAATATCTTTTCCATATGAGAAAACAAATGTGATTTAAAATCTTCCTCTGATAAAGAGAGAAAAGAGTCGGTGACTAACATAAGTAAAGAACTCTTTATGTCCCATTTTTACTAACCCCTGATGCTGGAATTTAGTTACTGAGCCTCACATTGCTCAAGAAGAGGTTTCCTCTACAGGAAACCATCTACCTGTGTGAAGTGAGTTGCCTCAGCTGGGAATGCTGGTTTGGCAGGCGCAGGTTCCTCATCTTCCTTGGCACAGTGTGCAGGGCCAGCTGAGGGAAGGTGCATGGAGGTGACAGTCTCCTGGTTGCTTTAAGAGGCAGAGGTGTTTCCAGGGAGAGAATTACAGCTGAGTTTTTTAACAAATTTGTACGAGTTTGGAATGCTTGTCCTGCTGCACCTCCCTGTCCCAGTACTGAACATGTGTGGAACTGAAAACTACTCAGTTTTAGATACTCTATGTTTGCTTTGCTAGTTGCAGGTCTGGTTTTCACTGGAGCCTTTTCAAGACTCGATTTATAGGATGAAATAGATATTTTCATATTGAATCTCACTTTTTCTAGTGAAATATGCCTTTCTTCCCTCAGGCTTCTCACTTCACAACTGTGTTTCAGTATTTTTGTGTCACAGCAATATCTTTATCCACCTTTTTTATCTGGAGATAGCAACATATTTTCTTCCAGATGCATCATTTCCTGGCCTAGACCTTGAATATGACTGCTTAACTTCATGAGGTGTCCTTTTTTTTCCTCAAGTTCAAAATTACACATCAAGGTAGAAGAGCTATGTATTGATACTGGGAACTGAATATATTATCAGTGAATTACGCTTATACAAGTGTGTAAGTATAGATAGGGACTGAACTCTGCCTTTCCACACAAACAGCTCGTTAATGTGCAATCAGTCACTGCAGTTGCCTTGAACTTGGTGCTTAATGAACAGGTGGGGAAAAAGGATGGATTCTAATCTGGAACAGATTTGACATCAGGCAATTTCACTGATTGCTAATCCATTTCATTTGGCAACTTAATTTATCACACAGAATTTTCATCTTGTAACTTCTGAAGTAGAAATTACTTCAGAAGTGGCCTGTCTGAATATTATGAAGGTATTTGAGCCAGTCACTGAGCCTGATCTCGTATTGTGTGTATACATATTTCCCCCCCTTTTTATTTTACAGTGACCAGTAATTCTTACTCTGGAGCTCATTTGAAATTATTCTTCAGTAATTTGCTATGAAAATAAGTCCCTTAACTCAAATGTTCTTGCTATTGAATATGGAAGAAACAAAATGTAAAATCTGCCCTTAAGTTGCTTATAGCATTTTGACATGGGATTTTTACATTTATTAGTATTGATTTTTGTGGTTTTTAAAATTTATTTACTTATTTTTTTTAGTTGAGCTAAACATAAATGCTTGATTATACTGGGAGCTTCTTAGTGAGTTTGCTGTCCATTAGACTGTTTTGTAAACATAGTTTACATGTTTTATCTCCAGCGTACAGATAGGGAAATGGAAAACTTGTACCGAAATCTCTTGTACAGAATCATCTGGCATCTGCCTATGTAACTTACACTGTTGTAATTTCCTCTAGGAATAGAACCAATATTGCTAACAAATTGTTGTTAATTTGGTTTTCATCTTTACTGCGAGCAGACTGTGGTGTTAATCAAAGGTTTCTCAAGTTAATTTACAGTTGGTACAATTACACTTGTGTGTAAAACCCCAGACTAATTTATATATAGTCCTCACTTACTCATCAGGAAAGTCAATGTTAATAGTTGAGGGAATCGGTCATGCTCAATTGTGACATCTGTGAGTGAGTTTATTACTGCTTTCTGTGGAAAATGCTTTAAGCTTGGCTGGTGAGCAGTAGATGTGGTTAAACTTGCCCTCTGCTTTTGGTCTAATTTCATTTCAATGCTGTTCTTCCCTGTAGTGTAATATTCATTTGGATGAAAGGTCTCTGTATAGCGACAGTATTCAAGAGAATGAAATGGAAGGCAAGTGCTGCTGGAGGTGTGGTTTAATTTAGGTGGAGAACTGTAGCTGCTGCCTCAGTCAAACGCCATTTGCTGTAACCATGTGGCCAAGGCTTATGACTGAGGAGGCTCACTCAGAATTGCACTGCAGAAAGGGTGGTTGCGATGCATTTTGAAAACATCTCAGGTATAATTAGTATAACTCAAAACTGAAGCATTAAAAAAAGAAATGTTTGGCAGTGCTGCAGACACATATCAGGGAAGAACTTTGTTCCTTGTTCTGGGGTGCTTTGGGAAGGGCAAATGAATCGTGCTGAAATAGTTTCATTCCAGTATTCCACCAGTGTGCTCACAGCCATCTCATGTAGTTAATGGAGATGGCTTCTGGGTGGAAATGTGCCTCAGACGCCTGGACGTTACCCTGCCGCATTTTGTGTGGTGCCGGCGAGCCGAGGGTGTTGGGTGGTGGAATGGAGGCCTAAACCTCGCATACCTCAAGGAGAGCTTTGCCACTCAACCTGCCATATGGCCAGGCACTGCAAACAGATAGGCGCTGCATGTTTATGATAATCAAGTGATGATTTCAAGCAGTGGGATGTGAGTGTTCAGTGACTTACTGAGAAGCCATAAAAAAAACAGTAGAGAAGGAAATGTACTTTCCACTGGAACAATGCACTCAAAAGACTCCTTAAACTAACAGACTGTGGGCTGAAGCACCAGACACAGATGTTGAGGTTCAGAGCTATGCTTTTCGACTTCTCATGTTATTCTGTGCTCCCACAGAAGTCTGAGTGGAATGAGATGAGAGTGTATGATCCTTAAGTATCTGATACCTAATTATCTAAAACGGTTTGCCCAGACAAGTTGTGGATGCCCCATCCCTGGAAATGTTCAAGGTCAGGTTGTAGGGAAATTGAGCAGCCTGGATTAGTGAAAGATATCCCTGCCCATGGTGAGGAAAGGTTGAACTCGGTGATCTTTGACGGTTCCTTCCAAAACAGGCCATTTTGTGATTCTAGGAAATACCCTGACACAAAGTTAACGGCCAATTCTCTCCTCTCATAGGATTCAGCATAGTCTGTTTGTCTTCTGAAAATCTAACATAAAATGGGCAAGGTAGATGTTTTAGTAGCCTAATCTAACATGATGGTCTATGGTAGCTGGATTTATTTACAAGTCTCTTTTCAGTGTTGATGCTTTCAGGACAGTATCTGTTTTACCTAGACCAGTGTGTTCTCCTTATTTCTTTGTGCATCAGTTGTTGAGCCCATTTATTTTCTCTGACTCCCGTGTGATTATTGATCCTTCATGCCATGGTTACCCTGGACCTTTTTTGTGTGTGCTCTTTCTAGAGAAAACTAGCAGTATACAAGCAAAACACCTGCAAAGCTGGATTTCTTCAGCAGCCTGTTACTTCCCTCAGTTGGGAAACGTGAGGTGGTGTGGGATGCCGTGAATCCTTTCTGACAGCAGGTGGCAATAGTGCCCCTGTTATCGTAAAACCACTTTTAGGCCTGCGTACCTTAATTTTCCTGGACATAAAATCGGTAATGACTTAAGCAGAGCAAACAAAATGCATGTATTCGAGGCATGCTCGTTGGATAGGCCATCGATGCAGCTCGTGCTTATTAAATGCCGACTCCATTTCATTACGCGTGTTCAGTGTGTGTTTGAAATAGAACAGGAGACAGGCGTGGTTTGGAAGAACTGTAAGCATCTGTTTTACTTCATAGAGGAAAATATTTTGGAGAGACCTTGCTACCAGCCTGTCTTATCATACATTTGACAGTGCAGCTGTCATCTTGACTGCATTGATGGAGCAGAGTGGTGTAAGAAACTACTCAAGGTCGTCTTGAACAATTATGCTTCGTTTCATAATATTAAATCCACTTTTAATCAGGACTTGTGGAGGATTATCTAAAGGATTGTGGGTTTTTTTAAGCTGATAGTTGCAACAGTGTGTTCTCAGTCAAGATAGGCATGCAACGTTGTGGTTTTTTTCAAGCATTTGCATTTTAAAAAACCCAAACCAGTCAAATAATTTCCAAATGTTGGGACACAAAAGAGAAGACTTCTTTGGAGCCTCCTCTCTCTCCTTACAAAATATTGGCAGCGAGAGGTCTGCTGGTAGGCTGAGATTATCCCTGTAGTGTTAATATTGCCCCCCCACACTCCTCTGTCCAGATGTACATTTACTCTTTCCTCCCTTTCCGTTTCTAACCATGAACACATTGGGTTGTTCTGGGTTTGCACAGATAGTGTCTCAACACTATCTCAGTCACTGTAAGTAGTACAGTAAGGTCAGCATGGGAATTAGCATTTCTGTGGGTAACGTAATCTTGTTAAACATATGCAGTTAAGTATTGAATAGGGGAAGGTCTACTTTGATTGGAGCAAGTAAGCTTTAGGTTTATCTTATCTGATTTGCTAGATGCAGAAAATGGGGTAAAGCAGCAGTAGTCTGAGTTGATGCTCAAAACTGCTGTTGTGCAGCTGGCTGACCCTGTCTGTCTCCCCTGCCTTCTCCTCGGGCAGGAGGAATTGTTTTTGCTTAATTCTCTTAGCTGCTGAGTCTTCTACCCTTTGCTAGGATTTTGGGTTTGCCTAGTGCTTTCCCACTTGCTGCAGGTCTTGGAAATGTTAGTCCCTTGAAATACAGTTTCCATTACTTGTTAAATAAATAATTATGGACTGTGAAATGCAGTTTAGGTTTTGTTTTGACCTATGGCTGTTAGCAGCTGCTTTTCTGAGTAAAGAAAAACATTTCTGTTTGAAAAACCACAAGTTGCTTTCTTTAGGAATTCAGAATGCCTCTCACTTAGAAATTACTAATAAGGGTACAGCTTGGCTTTAAAAATCTGGGCTCCAAACTCCTTTGTGTGACCTGCTGTCACAGTCATAAAAATTAGTAATGGCAGCTAAACATACATCAAAGGTCGGTGGAAGCTTGTGAAAGCAGCATTTGCTTGTTAATCCAAGCACAATGGCAAGTGTGTTTGCATCATGTGCAAGGAGTAGTCACTTGCATGTTAATATACCATTGTTCAGAGTTGTTCGGATGTGTTTGGGAATTGTTTTAATTACAGTATTATTGAAGGTGCTGCAAGGCCCTGTGCTTTCCTCACAGCCGTGGGGTGGTGAGCTGCTGCTGCTCCCAGCCTGCTTCCCTTCACTCTGAGGTGACAGGAACATTCAAGGTTCGTTTTAATATCTCCTGCCTGGATTGTCACTTGCACAATGTGTTTGAATGGCCAAGAGGGGACGTGGGGGGTCCCGTTCCTCCTGCCCTTGGGGTACCCTGCCCCAACAGGTTCCTCCTGGCTGCAGAGGAGCTATCCGGAGCTCTGCAGCTTCTCGCCTGAGCTGTGCCCGAGGGCCGGCAGTCTCGTGAAGAAAAGATGACTTGGCTCTTGTGGGAGCGATGTTGTAATGGCCCTTGTTCTCAGATGGTTTCACCAGTGGAGCCTTGAAGCCTGGGGCTTTCATTGTCTATTGTGTCTGAGTAGTTGAAACTTGTGGGAAAAACACTGATTTGGAGAACGTTTTAGGATTATTGCTCCTTCTCTCTTTTATCACTTGCATGTCTGAGCCGCAGTAACTTTAATCTGGTGTGCAACATGAATCACTTAAATATATCTCTGTAGCACCTTCATTTTATGCTTGAAAGCTGGTTTCTGTCGAGTAATAAATAGAAATAGTTAATATCTGGCATGCCTAGTTGTGGGCTGCCTCAAAAAGATGGTTCTGTCAGCTATATTTGATTTGTATTTACAGTGTTTTGCATTGCAAATCCATGTTAGAAATGCTTTTTAAATTTAAAGTGTGAACCATATTGCCTTTTCAAGGGAACTGAACTCTTGTGTCATGTGAAATAACTTTTTATGTAAGAAAGAGATGGTATTGCTTTCAACTCTATCAAACCAGGTTATAGAGGAATGTAAGTCTTCCCTCTGACTTGATATGCCAGATAATAGTAACTGGCAACCCATTCCCTGTACATTTCTAGGAATTTGTGGTGTACAGCCTATTTCAGAGGAACTCTCTTTTCTCATCCTGTCAGTTTCAGTTCACTTTGAAGGGATTATGTTGAGCAGTGTGGTCCAGGTCACTTGACTGGTTCTGAATTTCTATAAATCTGAGTAATGATATTACTCTTTCTGAAATTAAAATCAAATTTTAGAATGATTTTCAGAATAGTCAGTCAGTGAAGACTGGTGCATTTTACCTGCAGAGTTCACCAAACCAGGGAAGCTGAGAGAGAGAAAAAGCTGAGAGAATTTATTAATGACAACTTATTTCTAAGGTTCTGAAACAATTTTCATTCTAGGTTGTCCATTACCTTAAAAGATAAAACAACTAAATCAGCCTTGGGGGAAGGATAGACCAGGGCAAATACTTACTTCTTGGTTTTCTTTGATTCCTTGGATGAAGGCATCTCTGAGTGCTGGAGGCCAGACGATTTTTGCGATGTACCAGTGGAGTTTTGCCAACCAGCAGTTCTAGCTTTGGCCACGGTTCAACTAATTATAGCCTCCTCCCCCCACTGGATAACAAACGCAGAATTTCAGGGAGCTGAGTGATCAGGCTGTTTCTGTATCTTTCCCCTCCCTTCTGATATAACAGAACCTGCTTAGGAGGCCCAAACTTGGAGTTTTGGCAGGGCTTACAGCCCAAAGGCTCTTTAGGTCAGGAGTTTACAGCTTCAGAGGCTGCAACTCTAGTTCAGACTAGTCCTCACCACCAGTAATAGATGAGATTAAAACAGAAACTCTCTCTTAAATTTGAAGTGAATCCCCTGACAGACAGGCCAAAGGGGTGTTTTTAGGTGGGAGTACTTATCTCTGTAGTTTTTATCAAAGACCCAGCAAAAGGCTTTGGGCTCCCTACTTCTTTCTTAGTGCCCATGTCCCATGGGCTGAGTTACATGTGGCTTCTGCTCTTCTGTCATGCTGGCATTGTCAGACTGAAACCAAGATTTGAGTCAGAAAGTATAGCTTAGCAATATCTCTATTGCCTTCCTCTCCTGTCCTGTCCTCTAGTGCTAGCACGAGGCAGAGCAGCTTGTGTTGACTGCATCCCCCCTTTCTGCCCTTTCTACCCTTATCGCTGGGGAGAAGGATGTGAGAGGGGAAGCATGCACAGTGTTGCCTCTCTCCTTAGAAAGGCCCTTGTGAACTGTAACTGGATGTAGCCTTGTAACTAGAAATCGGTGGCTCAAATCAGGACCTCCTGCCTGTGCTTTCAGCAGCCAGGGAAGCTGTGCTGATGTATTTAAAATTTCTTATTTGGGCTACTGCTAATCATTCAGGAAAGCCAGGTTTTGTTCTTCTTGGCAGCCTCTTTTAGAGAGCCAAGGCTGTTCTGCTTTGCCTGAGGGTGAGAGTGAGATGGATGGCACTTTGGTGTCTCTGCTATAGACACCGTGCCTCAGGAGTCTCCCTGGAGCGCTGCTGGAGTCACTTCATATTTCATAATTCCTTGCTGACAATTAAGTCAATTTGCTGGTGCAGGCATGATGGAGCTAAGCTAGGACATGTTTCTTTTTTAGCCAAGATACGTAGTGAAATGCTCACTCTTTTGCTTTGATTAAATTGAAAAGTGAAGTTTATCATTACCTCTCCCTAGCTTGGAACATGAATCCGATTTATCAGTGGCATTGTCATCCTCTCTGGACTTCTTGCTCATGATATTTTTGTTTTGTTTTGTTTTTGTTTTGTTTTGTTTAATGAGAGGAAGGCTCAAGGCAGGCATGCCTTAGTATTTGGTGCTGAAGGTGGTAAAGTGTCACTCCTCAGTAAGAAAAGATGCAGCTGTGAGCTGGAGCCTGTGGAACTCCAGTGGGCTTGGACTTGTTTGTGGCAGTGAGGGAAGAGCATAGTTTCATGATCCAGGGCTTTAGGAAGAGAGCACAGGCACTTTGGATCTGTGCAAACTGAGTAGTCTCTCTCTTCTCCAGTGTGCTCTCCTGAATCAGGGGATTCAGGAATTCAAGAATTTAATTTGCCACATGCAACATTTCTCCTGCTAGAAATATTACTTTGATTTTTTTAATTTTTGAAAAAAAATTTTATTGCCTCTGTTAAACAACATTATTTTACAAAGCCTTGCTAAATATAGTTGTTCTGAAATTATAGTTGTTCTGTCTTGGGTCTGATTTTTCTCCAGTCCTGGCACGAACACAGTGCTGCAAGTGTGGACATAATCTGGTGAGACGGAGAATGATTTAATGTCAGAAGTGGAATTTTGGATGCTTTCTGGTTGTGGTGAAATCAGTTAATGAATTGGCTTAACTTTTTTGCTTGGGGTTGTTACGCTGTTTAGACATGGGCTCTGGCTAGATGATGTTTATACACTTCAAGCATAGTATTTAGTTTTCAATATCTGTACTGCAGCATATAATTTGTGTGTATGTTTGCACTCTTTGTATTTTGCTTTAAAAAAAAAAAAAATTAGCTGCAGTTTTAAGTATTTCTTCCAGACCAGCTAAGGAAATAGTCTGAGCCATCAGCAGTCTGCGTGGCATTGTGCAAATACAGAAGAGAAATCTTATATAATTAGTGAGACTGAAGAGTTTTAAGTTACGATCCTGAATTTTGATCCCTTGTCAGTGCATATAATGAATCTATGATTTAGGTGAGAAAGAAAATGTGCATGTGAACTGGAAATAAAATCAGTTGCTGAACAGCCCTAGGCTTTTAATTTAGCTTTGGTACAAACTGGTCCAGGTAACCCAGAGGGCTGGTTCTTAGCAATGTTGAGGTAGATCTATTAATGCAACTTCTGTAGTGCACACGTGAAAGGACTGTTTTTATACTCCTGAAGTTTCTTTCAATTATATCTTCTTTTAAATGTTTTTTTCTTTTTCTGTAGAGTGTCATAATTGAATTGCCTGCCATGTAACATGCATGCTTGTGTGAAGATGGCTGGTGGGAGAGGGGAATGGCAAGACAGCTGTTTGAAGAGATTGTTTATGGATGGTTATGACTATTCTTTCACACCAGTGCAACTGGTGGCTCACTTTTTTCTTTTTAATACCTTGCTGAGATGGTTATTTGTTAATGGATGTAGGATTTCTGTTCTCAACTTATGTCAACTATTTCATCTTAAGGATGGGAAATCTGCATCTGGTACTTCCAAAGCATTTTTCTTCCTCCTTTGTCCAAAATATTTCATTTTCACCATGCATGGATGACTCTTTTTGGTACCAACACATTATGCTTCTGAAGCTTAATACCTACATTACATATAATAACTGGCAAGTTTAATGAAAATGCTGATTTTAAATAAGACACTTGTGTCACTCAAAAGATTTGAGTTGAAGTGTTGAACCTGGAAAAAAACTGCACGAGTTCTTAAATTTAGTGCAGGCGTAGTCACGTTCACTTGAGAAGGATTGTTCATACATAATTTAAGGATATATAAAAGTCTTGAAAAATGATGTGTTAAAGGACTATTTCTCATTGAAGTTTTTTTTTTTTCCCCCCCGGTATTTAATAAAAAGGCACTAAGTTTTGTTCTCTTTAAAAGCTGCTCTCTAATCATGTAGTTCATTATTTCAGCTTCAAAGTGTAGTCTGTACAGAGAGGCAATGAGGTGTATCCACATCTAGAAATTAAGCAATAATCATGTAGTTTAGTGTTTCAACAGGCTTTGTTCATTAGCAGGTACAATGATCCATTGTAAGTACTTGCTGTAGTCATGATGTTCTTAACAGTCTGAAACTTAAAACTCTCCAAAACTATTTTTTTGGAATATATATTCCTGACTGAAGTGGTGCTACCATGAGTACCAAATGTGTCTTGTGTAATGGTAATTGCTCTGTAAAGTCATTATGAGAAGAATGTCAGACATTGTGTGTTGGTGTAGTGTGTGTGTGCATATGTACATGGCTTTGGATTAACCAATAATTCAGACTTGCACTAAGAACAAGAACAAGTGTAGACATGGCAGAATTATTGGAAAAGCTTCTTTAATTTAAGCACTTTTAAACAAATTGAAGCAAGAGAAGGAGAAAAAAAAGGCACACACTGGGAAACACAGAGAAACACTCGGAAAAACAGAGAAAGGGGAGAATTAAAACTGAAGTGCCGCAATTGAGTGGGAGAATGAAGTTGGCACTGAAATGCAGGAGGGCACACGGGGAAAAAATTTAGTGGTTTGATGGGTTTGAATTATTGTCACTATTGCTTATCTTGTCACTAAGACAACACCTCCAGATTGTGAAGATCGGTCAATAAAACCATAGGATGTGAAAAAAAGTATGCTTTTAATTTAAGAAGATGAAGGAATGATAGGCTAAAGGTGTGAGTGGGAGAGGGCCACTTGACCAAGGTGGTGTGAGTTGGGGCTGTAGTTATATGGCAATTTGGAAGCTTCTCAGCAATTGAAATGAGTAACACTTTACCCTGCATGAGAGAGATCTGTCTGTGTGCTCAAACTCTTCCTCTAGGACCTTCCAAGCCAGGCCTGTTCTGGACAAGTGCATGAATATGTGGAAGTCAGCTGTGTTGAATTTCTTTTATAATTTCTTTCTGGATTTCTTTCACTTTTCCAGCCTTAGTGAAGCAATTTGCTTTGGGACAGTATATAAATAATTTTTCTTGATAATGTTGTGCAAGGTAACTGTAAAATGCTTGCAGGGGGTAGGGAGGGAGAGAAGTCCATGTTTTCGGTTATTTTTAGTATTGCAAATGGACTGTTTGTTGCAGTAGCTGAAGCACCTGTTGAAAAGCTGCTGATTTTCAGTTACATTTTACAGTGCAGACTGTATGTGTAGCCTAGAAACTGCAAGAATAAGCCATGGTGTGCAAAGATCCCTGGAATCTGGTGATGTGTGGGGAGGAGTGTCCTGGTGCAGTCCTGCTGGAGTTGGGATGCTGCTGTGGCATCTGCGCACAGGTCCCACGCTGTTGTCTGCTGCACATCCGTTCTCAGCCAGTAAGACAAAGTGCAAAGCCATAGCTCGTCAATGATTAATTATCAATGTTTAAATCTGCTCCAAAGAAATGACAAACTGCATAATAACCACAGTTGCCTTCACAGGGCAAGATGGGAGAAAGGTTGGTGGTCCCAGACCAACACTGGTCTACCCTTTGCCTCCTAACAAGCATCAAATGTTTTATAAATGGAGGCAGAGTTCAGATCACTGCTCTTTAGCTTTTTTGAGGAGCTTAGCATTGAATTTATTTAGTTTTTACTGTGGAGGCTTTGGGTCACTAGAGTGTGCTGCAGTCCCAGCCCTGGGCTGGTGTGAGCTCACCCCAGTGCTTTCCCTGCCACTGGGCGACTGGGAGTTTTTCATCGCGTTGCTTTGCTGTCGCCTGGGCAACTTAAGTGAATTTCCCTGCTGTTTTCTTTGTGTTGCACCCTGCTTCCCTGGCAGTGAGTGACTTGGTGGCTTGTTAGCTTGGTACCTGTGTGCCCCGGGAGAGCATCTTGTATTGTCCCTAGGCATTGTATTGTCCCTATGGCCACCTTTTTTTTGCTGACTGAGGAGCCCATGAGAAGTTGCCACGCTGATGGCTTATAAAGAGTTGGTATCAACAGCATTTAATTAAATCATTTATAGGTGTCATGTAGTAATGTTTATGGAGTTCAGCTTTGGAGCTTTGTAGTGGTGAATGCGGGGAAGAAAATGCAGACCTCCTGCACAGGGCTGTGTATGGAGGAAAGCACATGGTATATAGAGAGTTTGGAAATGTATTAGTTTTATTTACCAAAAAGTCTTAGTTTGGTCTTTTTAGAATAAATGTGGTCTGTTTTCTATGTTCCTGCAAGTTATTCTTTGATAGAGAGGCACAAATTGAAAGTAGTAATTTTTTTTGACATTCAGTACTTTTTTGCTTGCTCAGGAGAACTTTGTATCGTTGAATTCCTTTCATATTTTTGGTGAAGGCTGAGGCAGTCTGGATGTCTAGCTTGAGGACAAATCCAAAACTGTAGAAATGTAATTAAAAGGTTTTTTATTACTTCTGCTGTCCTGTCTTATTTTAATTAAGTTCATCCTCTGATGAAAATTGCGCTCTGAATTATAGTGGGAAATCCATAATGTCGTCTCTTCTTCTTGGATGAAGATCACGGTTGACAATTCTCCTCTGCGGGCACAGTGAGTTTCTGCCATGAGGAGAGAAGCTCAGCCATGCAGGACACAGTTTTCATAGGGACAGGGCTAAAGTTGTGAGGCTTCATACAGAAGCAAGGGATGGTTGCCTTCCATCTGAAGTGTGAGATTAACCTGTGTTCCATGTAAATATGTATTTTTGAAGTTGTGATTTTCCAAAACCAAAGCCTGGTAAGAAAAAGCCCTATTATGTGTACATTTCTAAACCCTGTGCATTTTGCAACTTGTTACTGAAAACTCTGCTGGAAGGCAAAAGAATGCAAGTGCAGAGCCCACCTAAGCACCCCGATACACTGCGGGATTACCCACAGTTAAGAGCATCAGGCTCCTGTCAAAGCCCCCTCTTTCATTTCCCTCACAGCTCCGTGTGCTGTTCCATGTTCCAGGATTCATCTCATGACTCGTTCTGTGAAGCAGGCAGACCATCTTGTGCAATTCAGCAGAGAACTCTGGGAAATATGAGCGTGGATTAGGACACTTAGGGAAAAATACTCTGCTGAAGGCCCCCCTTTCCTGTTCTCTATGATAACTTTGACTTTATGCAAAAATCGGTTGTCCAGCTATTTTCTCTTTTGAGCATGTGGATGAGGTGGCCAGATCAGAGCAGCTGAATCTTTAAGTGCTATTAGTGTTTTATAGCAATGTGATAACATTATTTAATCTGGAAATAGTTATGGCTGCTAATATGTCTGGAATTTGTGGCAGATGGTAATTTTCTTGTCTACAATGATACAAGCTAAACCTGAAAAAATCCAAACCTCAACCATACAAACAGGTCTAGCAGCTTCATTGTGCATACACTGTACAGAGCTGTTGTGTCCAGTGTCTTTAATTGAATGCAATGAACATAGGTTTGGCATAGAAACTTCTGAAAAATAAAAATTCTCTTTACAGGCCAGTGAGAGATGGAGGCTTCTTGTTAATTTTTGTTTCACTAATATGAGAAATATTTTCTTTTATTATTTTTGAGCTATATGTTAAGACTGTAAATTTCCTTGGAAAGCTAGCAAATGGAACATGCCTATGAAGAGATTAAAGTAATTATACTGCAATGCTCCACTAGGAACAGAGAGCAGTCTGGGATAAAATTATTTGGAGAGGCGCCAAAGCCAAGTTTGGTTCCGTTTTAAGCTAAAACTAATTAAAGTTGTCAGGTCTTACAGTGGTCAAAGGTTGCTTAGCTGCTACTTGAAATAAATGAATCTTTTTCCTCAGTCAGTAATGCTAACAGCTACGTGTTTGCAGCTGTCTCATAACAAAAAAAGCTCCAAGAACCTTCTAGTTCTTGTGTGTGTGTTTCCCTTTGTGCATGTCTATTTTAGCATGTCGAATAGTATATCCTGGCCGCAGTATGGAGTTTTGAGTCTTTTTGTCTGTCTGCCTTCTCCTTTGTGATTTAATTTCACTTGTGAGGAGGAATTCTTATGGAAGTAACTTCCTCAGGAAGCTACTTTAACTCTTTCTGATTCAGAAAAGCTGCTTTGTGTCTGCATATTCTGTATACTTAAAATAGCCATACAAGACTCCTGAGAACAAATACGAGTTCTTTTGAATGTAAAGTCTGGTACAGTATTAGATTTCCTAAAATATTCCAGTACCCACAGGGAGCCTACTTTTTCAAGAGCACGTCGTGACAGGACAAGGTGGAATGGATTCAAACTGGAAGAGAGTAGGTTTAGATTATATATTAGGAGAAAATTCTTTGCTGTGAGGGTGCCTAGGGAAGTTGGGGATGCTCCATCCCTGGAAGTGTTCAAGGCCAGGCTGGATGGGGCTCTGAGCAATGTGGTCTAGTGGAAGGTGTCTCTGCCCACAGCAAGGGGTTGAAAATAAATTATCATTAAGGTCCTTTCAAATGCAAACCATTCTATGATTCTATAAATTTTGAAAATGTCTTGTGCCAGATACAATTGATCTCAAATTCTGTTGAATGAGGAGTTGTTGAACATGAAGATAGTAAAGTTTCAAATAAACACTGACATCAAAATATTCAATTCAAATAAAAGTATTCTCATGGCATTTTGAAGAAAGGAGAGCTTATACTTCCGGTCAGTAGTAGGTTTTTGTAAGAATCTGTATAGGGAACAACACTATATGTAACAAGGATACATTATCCATATGTTCCTAAAAATCAGAAATTATTTAAAAGAATGGACTTGACGATTGTTCTTTTGTTTTTGTGATGTGATATTAGGTATATTACTCAAGGTTTGATCTTGGCATGTTAAAACTGCATTTCTGCAGTCTTGCATTTTGCAATTTGTAGGTGGAAAATTTGTGAATGTGTTTTGATATTTTACATATTCAGTTCTGGCTGCCTGACACAAATTTGGAAACTGCTTCACTTACGCACCTGTGCATATGTGCAAGCACACGTGTTAAGAAATATAGCCAAGCAGGCCATTCCTTCATGCTTTTGTTATGAGTTGTAAAACTTAGGCACTATTTGCCTTATTTTTTTATCGTAGTAGGGCTCAGGAGTGGTGCTGGGCCAGATTGCTGAGTGGAAGTGGTGGTTTTGCCAGTCTAGAAATAAATTTCTTTGCATTGCTCATTAGTCCAATTGTTTTCCCTCCAAAAACAACAACAACAACAACAAAATGTTGATCACTTTAAAAACTCATTTCAAGTTTTATTATTAAATTTAGTTAAATCTGTTTGTACATTGGGAGAAAAGATTCGAGAAGACGTGTAGTAAAAAGGTTGATGCCAGTTTTATATACTATTGTTGCTTTTATCTAAAATTTCACCAAGCTCTACTATAGATTTACCATGAAATTTATGTCAGACTTGACTGGCTAAATTCCAACTGGGATAATGAATAATTTGATCTTGCAAATTTTTTAAAAAATTTTAAGTTTTAAAAAAATTTTCCGTGTTTTATTTTAGTGAACACCTTTGAAGTGGTACTTCTAGATATACTGTGTGTATATATGTATTTTACTACTAATACCCTTTGTGTGTGAGTATAATTAGGAGAATTGAGGAGATGAGCTTGAAAGTATGAGTTGGGATTGGATGTCTCTTGACTTTCTGTGGTTTTGGATGTCTCAACCCTGATATTTCGTTAAGGGTACTGAGTTAAATTGACCTAGAGTATTAGTCTTAGGAAGTAAAAAAGCCTGGTGGATATTGCAGGCTGCAAAGAGGCACTTTTATAGCAACTATGTTGCCAAGGTATTTTTCATATATGAAAATTGTAAACATAGGAGATCAAACTGGTTGTGTAAGATTTGCTTTGAGTCTTTACATGTATAGCGTCTGTGTATAATTTCAGCAGTCATGTTTAAGTGCAGTTATTAAATAATACTGTTTCCTTTCCTTAGAATTTTTGGTGTTGTAGACTTTACCCTTACAGCACATTCTTCTGTCTGTAGCTGTTCACAACAAGCTCTCAAAAGCAACTACACAGAGGAGGCTTATTTAATCTGACTGGAGTGGCAATGTAAAGCAACGCTAACGAACCCTGTGGGATTGGGATAACTGGTACTTAGAGCAGGTGCTCTCTAAGCTGGGGTTTAGCAATTTGTTGCCTCATACTGTGAGGAAGGCAACCTGTCTGACCAGAATGTCAGTTTATGAAACTTCCATGGAGATGACTCGAGTGATCAATGTGTAATGTTAAAAACTTAACGAACCCTTTCTATTAAAAAGGGAAAAATAAACTTATGCTGAGCGCTTTTAGAAAATCGAGGAAGTGCAATTGGTGGGCTTCATTTTTGGGTGAAAGAATCTTGAAACTATTTATAAACAACAAAAAAAAGGTACATAATAAGCATATTAGACTTGATGCTGGTTTTAGGTGTTAAGCTCGTGAGAGCTGCTCAGCCATGGCAGTTTCTCCATGTCTGTTGGATGAGGAGGGCACTGTTCAATCATGTGCTGTTCTGTGTTCATGGATGCAGGGAACTTGGGCTCTACATTGAGCAGCAACCTCTAAATGCCAACTTTCTTAAGGCATAAAGTATTTTAAGTTGTTTGCTGCTGTTGCTGTAAATTTCCTTGACCACCAGTTTCTTTACTGAACTCTGTTTTGGCCCTCTCACTCCCCATGGGAGGAGCCTTTCAGAACACACGTAGCTTCAGTGTTAAACTTCTCTTCCCAGCCTCTGAATCTTCTTATGATAAAAGTGATCAGACAGATTCATAGTCAACAGGTCATAACTGGACAGCAAAAGGACTGCACATAAATGTATGCTCTAACATCCTTAATGGATCAGTTGTGGATGCAGGGGGAATGCAAGGGGAAGGGACAGTGTAGTTGCCAGGCTGATATATTCTCCCTGAACATCATTCCCTGTAGCTCCCATTAGGGAGAAAATCCTGGTTATACAGATTATTAGTCTGGTGTGGTAAGGCATTTCTTCTTCTTAATGGTATCATGGTGTAGGTGTTTCTCAGTCTTAAAAACCAAGCTGCTCAAGTTTCACAGGCTCATTTCCACTAACTGTCCCTGTCAGCAGGAATAAGTTTAACTTTTCATAAAATATGGAGGAAGTGCTTCTGCATTTATTTTTTCCATTAGCAGTGATATCTGGAGCCATTTTTCCCTCGTAGGAACAAGTGCTGTAAGTCAAGTCCACCTTCTCCAAATACTTTTTCTTTTCCCTTGTAATGAGTGGCAGCTCAATTATTTCAGCACCATGAAGCTGTTTGGGACGCCATGGAGTGGCACAGACATTTATATATATGCACTTTAGTAGTTAAAACTGACCAAGGCAGTGACATGAAGTGGTGAGCTGTATTCCTAGAAACAGGAATAGCCAAGTGGCTATAATTGAATGATTGGAATGTGATACCTGTTGGGATTTGCTGGTGGGTGCATTAATAAACAATAACCACTAAAATGGAGATGTGTAGCCATATACACCCACACATGTTTCTTACCACAGCATTTGAATCAAGTACGGAATACATAGAGGAAAGTATTTGGTTGTTTCTGTGCACAAAGAACTATGGAGTATTTTCTTGTGAAGTTCACAGTGGATTACCAGATTTTTTCAAATTTGCTTTCAAAACTATACCATTGCAAGCTGCACTTGTCGCTCGAGTTGCTAATGATACCTAGAAACCTTACGTTACTCACTACAATCCACAAGCCCCTGAACAAGCAAACAAATCAAAGAAGTCATGGATTAGCTTGTTACGCTGTCCTGGATGACTTGTTTTTCAGTATGCTTATGGGGATTGCTTTCTGCTGCCCACTGGTTATTTAATCCTGTTTTAACACAGAAATTTGTTGGAAAAAGCTACTAAATCTCCTTTTCTGAAACAGGTCTTTATTGTTTATCATGGAACAATTAAAATGAATGTGACTATCTGTTTATGAAGGCACTAAAGCTTGTAATACCTCTCTTGTTTGCTTTGGGTTTATTTAAGGTTTTTTGAGGGCTACCAGTGCCAGGTAGGAAATAAAGGACTTTGGAAGCAGAAACAGTATGGTTTTGTAATTTTTTTGTTTGAATTTTAGGATTAAACTGTGATTATAGAGGAGACAGGTCATCAAGCAGTGTCAGAACAGTAACTGTAATGTTTCAGTTACATGTCTTGTTTAATCAGTAAAATTAATGAACTTTCAGTACTTGTACATCAGAAGATAATTTGAGTGATACTATGTACACATCTGCAGTGATTTTTATCACAGAGTCCTTTGCTATAAGTATTGAGTATTTCTGATATTCTGTATTTCACAGAGAAATACAGTGGCATTTTTTTGCTTATTACTGGAAAAGAGTAAATATGCTCTTCATGTTTCATACTAGTGCTTGAACAAGTAAGTATCTACTGCTTTACCATGGAAGGTTTCCAAAGCTTCCAAGGTGCAGCTGGTGAGAGAGGTCACGTTTATATCTGAGAAGAGATTGATTGGACCTGCTGGCTGTGCTGTAGTTTGGTTATGACCCGTTTCCTGATCAATACCGTGCAAATAGAAAACCCCAAGTACAGGCAGAAGTGAAAATCTCACTTTTCCTGGTCAGCCGTAACTGAAGGGGCTGCTGCCTGTCTCGAACAGGAAAGCTTTTGCTTTCATCTGTAGTCTGCAGTGGAAGGACAAAAGGGGAGACTTTCAAAAGCAGTAATGAGAATCAGGAGCCGAAATCCCATTGACTTTTAATGAAGGTTAGGGGCAGACGCTTTTGTTGTGCATCAGAAACTTCCTCTTTCTCAATTGTCCAAGTTGCTGATGGTGGATGAGATCTGCCTGTTCCACCTTTTGGACTCCTACAGGAACAAAAGTTACCGTGAGTTATGTTTGCTGTGTGGCCCGAGCTAAACACAGATCCCTTTTACTTGTTTCCATGAGGAACGGTCAGTAATCACACCCCCACCTTTGTCCTTCTCCTCTATGTGCTGCAGAGCCTCTTGAGAGATAAAAGCACTGAAAACTTACTGCTTGGTTACTCCATGCTGCAGCACTGGGTATCTTCAGAAAACAGAGTGAAGATTTTCCCAAAGTTAAGTTGTTCTGTTGTGTGAGAGAAACTTTATCTGGTGACCTGCAAAAGATACTGCAAAGGTCTCTATAAGCAGTGTTGGAAGTGCCTTCCTTGTACCTGCATGTGGCTTTGCTTACAGGAAAGTGAGTTTAATGATTAAAATACTTCACTGCCTGAAAAAGTCACCTCCCTAATTTTTCTCTGATAATATGTGAAGCTACTGTAATAACTTACACACTTTACAGTGGTGCCAGTCACAACCTTGGAAAAAATGCTGCTAGGATACTTCTTTTTTAAATTTTAAAAAGACATTTAGATCTTCCTCGCCAGGTATGCTTTTCCCATGCTGACAGGAAGCTGCTCCCGTGACGAGGATTGGTTGGCACACACACACTTGCAAAATGCGCCGCAAAGTGCCCACGCAGCTTTCCGACTGTGGCTCTGGTACTCACGGAACAGGGTCACAGCCTCCATGAGTGAAGCAGTGGGGAGGGAGGAGGAGGGTTGTTTTGGGAAGTGTATGGGAAACACAGAGAATTATTTCTTTGAGACTTGAAGTATTCCTGGATGCAGCGTGGAATTAAACCTAGGTTTAAGTCTTGTTTGTGCTCTCCTAATTGCCAGCTGGTTCCCCTCTCTCTGCATCTGTGAATGCATTGTGTGCCATAATCTCTGGGAATTTAGGACTTGATTTGTAGTTATTTTTGATAGAATGCTTGATTCTTCCTTTTGTGCTTGAAGATCTGCATATTTGGGTGCTTATTGCAAGTGTAGCATTTGGTTTTTAAACATGAAACTAGTTTAACTATGGGGAATCTGCAGCAAGTCCCTCTGTATTTCTGCCTTGTGTTAGCAGTTGAGAAGGATCTGTATGCAACCCTTACTTCTTTTGAAAAAGGTCTTTGGATGCATTATGGATGAAGGTAGAGACAAAGTGCTTTTTAAAAAGATTATCTTGCATAGTCACGCTATATATGAATGTACAATCTATACTTCTTACAGCAACTAGCCTGGTGTCCACCTTTTTTGTTTGTGGCTTTCCTCCACAGTTCAATAATCTTCTTTATTATTCATATATGAAATGATGAATGATTGCTCTATAAAACTTCACCAGTACTGTGTTGGGAGGTACTGAAAGCAGTGTGGGCTCACCATTTGTCTTGAGCTGGGTTTCACAATGTCTTGGGGTGATTCTATGACCATGCTGTATCCCCCATCGCCTGCTTGATTTCTAGTGTACCTTTAAATTGCAAAGGGGGGAGAGAGAAGCCGAGAGAACTCTTCAAAGCGGCCAGCTTGACCTTGCAACTAGAATGTTTTGCATTCTTTTCTCTCCCGATTCTGACAACATTTGGTGGGTTGGAGGACTTTTGCTGGCTAGTCTCTTCGGCTTTTCAGCGGAGAAGGGACTGTGATCTGCCTCGGTGGCTTCTTTTCCTTTTTGGACTGTTTTTGGCTTGCTTTGCGTCTGAGACCGGCTGTCATCTCCGGACCTGCTCGGCGGGACCCTCCAAGGGGGATCGTCGGACCCTGCCTGACCGGCCCGGCCCAGCTCAGGACTGCAGGCTTTACCTACAGAAAGAACTCTAAAATCCATAGTCCTTTTTTAGGGGACAGGGGGGGGGGTTTCAATGTCTTTTTTTTTTTTTTTTTCCGTGACAGCGGGGGGACTCTGTTTTGTTAAATAAATAGTTTTTTTCTCTTTCACTCGAGAAATTATTTTCCTGAAACCGTGGGGGAGGTGCTGCCAGGGCCTGCTTGCCTGGCAGGCAGGAGAGAGAGAGAGAGAGACGCCCCTCTCGGGTTGTTTCCTCCTGGATTTGTGTCCAAACCGGCACACACAAATACCTGCTCTTGCCTGAACTGGTACTTGCCAAAGCTGCTCTTCCACATGGGCTGTCTGTAGGAAACCAGTGTTCTTGCAAATTCATTCATGGGCTTACTTCCATGGGTGTTGTACATGGATTTTACTTTACCATTCCATATCAGAAAACTTAATATCACAAGAACTAACATACTTCCAAATAGCATTTTGAAGTAATCTACATCAGTGCTTGTTTTTCTCAAAGGTTAGAATATATTTTTATAACCTGAACAGTTACTACTGGAACACTAAGCTGAGGTCTCTGATTTTGGCTATTAATATTACACCCTTCAGCTGTTCTGTCTGCATCTTTATAGTTATGTAACTTTATTTTTGGTTTAATCTTTTCATTATATAAGCTTTTGTCATTTTTAAGAACAGATTATGAAAGCACAAGTCTGAAGAAACTAGTCTTGGGTGCTTCAGGAAAAAACTGAACATAAGGGCAGAAGTATGGCAATATTTTTATTACTGATTTAAGAAATTAAAACAATTGGAAGGGAGAAAACAGGGAATGGTTTCAACCACCTGAGCAACGTTTTTTTGGCTATTCCCAGTAGTGTCTATGTGCTGGACAGTAACCTCCTGCATTACCTTTATCTGTGTTTTACGTTACATTTGCTCAAAACCTAAACATTTGTTTTCTGTGTTTTGATAACTGAGAATGTGGCAGAATGTTGTTAAAAAGTACAGATCGCGGAAATCTGCAAAATAATTAAAATACATAAACCACCAGTCAGAAGCACATAGCAAACAAGTGGTTGAATTAAACCAATAACTCTTTAAATACATAACCTTAGCAGCTGATGTACTGACATGGAGGCTGTACTACAATTTCTACCAGCATTGTTTTGATGATGGTAAGAGCTGAAATACAGTTTTAGAGATTACATTTTAAAAAAACCAAACTTGATGAGTTTTAGGTTTGATCTCATCCTCCCTCCTCCATTCACATGGATTTTGTTCCTCAGACTGATGTTCTGCAAACTCTTATGTGGGCTTAAGGATGCAGTCAGTAGCTCTCGCTTTTTGGTATTTAAAAAATTAAAATGAAAGTAGGTTTGCCACATGAGTTTCAGTAAATATGATGAAGTCTCAAATCATGTTTGTTGCTTTGAAAAGGAAGACGTGTTATTTAGGAAGCTTTGAAGTAAATGTAGCTGAGAAAGTGGTTCTTGCAGGTTTTTGACGGACTTTGATTTAACATCATCCCCATCATTTGCCTTCTGTTAACTGGTGAAATTTGGACTCAGGGGATTGGCAGAGTTTAGACTGAGGCTTTTCTACCTTTATATCCATGTGGTTATAGTACCTGCCTTCTGATGTGTTTGTAAATGGAACTTTATCTGGTTCTGCCCTGAGAAGCCATGAGATTCACAGAATCACAGAATGAACTAGGTTGGAAAAGACCTTTAAGATCATCTAGTCCAACCTAAGATCATCTAGTCCAGCCTTCATTTAGTTTCAGCTGTTAGCAAGTGTTATTTTAGGGCTTATTTTGGTTTTGGGCTTTGAACAGCAGCATTGCCAGCTCAAGGATGTCCTTCATATTTTTGTTTTTGCTAAGATCAGTCAGATGGTATCTGATGGATGAATCGCTTGCTGTGACAGCACGTTCGGGATCACAACTGTTCCCTAACTCCCTGGCGATGGACACGCACACAGAACTGGGATGTACATACTTGTAGTAGGAGAAATGGGCTTTGCTGCTAATTCTTCAGTTTAAGCTGTAAAATAAACATTTGTATGGTATTAGAGCCATTAACTGTATATATGTAGTTATGGTAATAAGGACACCTGAGAAAATGCAAGTCTAATCTAATTTTTTAAGAGACATATTTTGATAGAGCATTATTTCTTTCTTACCTGTGCAGCTTAACTTACTCCATGGGAAAACAAGTTTGCTCAGGACCCCTTGCCTTCTCAAGTCCCCTGTCTTACCAGCATTGCAGACTTCTTTGAGTATCCATGTCAGGCTGCATTGTGTTTTTGATCAATCCTATGCCAATCTTCAGGACAGATGTCACACTCATTTTTAGATATCTAACTTTCATCATGAGGGGAAGGAAGAGCAAGAGGAAAGGAGAAGATTGTATCTGTCCAGGTATTAATTCATTTGTGTGCTTTAACTTTCTCAGCTTTCTTTTTTCTTTCGATCACTTCATTTAAAAAAAAAAAAAATCTTAAGTGGTACTGCAGGTTTTCATGAAGTCCCTAATAACCTTTCTTTTGGTGGTGGTATCTTTAACTCAGCAAAATTCCTTGGAATGATTCCTTGGTGTTGTTGAATGTCATAATTAATGGGATTTCTCTGGAAATACGACAGGTAGCTAGGGCTTTGGAAGCAGAAATCCTTTGTAGGGAAGAAGTTAATGAGACAGACAAGGAGAAATGTAGTCGCAAAAGCATCCACTGAAGTTCTTCAAAATTTTCCTTGTGCTAGGGCAGCTTTCTGCTTCACTTCCACTGCAGGCTGTTGCACTAAAACAAAGGAAAAACATGATTTAAACCTCAGCTTCTCTGTCTTTCCGTCTCTTTTCAGGAAAGCAGGGAGTAGGTTTGGTTACTTATTTTGGAGAGGGACTGCCCAAAATTTTTTTTCTGTCTAATCAATGCAGTTTTGTAAAACCAGAGGTATTTTGGTGGAATGATAATATTGAAGACTTTTTGTTTTCTTAAAAGTTTCATGTGACTTAATTAGGAATTTATATTTCCAAATGAGAACAAAATTTGTGAGTATATGTACTTGGGCTTCTTTTAGTCATATCTTTTCAAATTCAGTCTTCTTGGTGCTTTTGGAAGAAAACAACAGAGATGTCTGAATAATTTAAAGCCATCTTTAAAGCAATATGTTACGACAATTTACTTTTCAAAATTTCTGTGGCAAGGCAAGATCATTCCCTTAGAACTGTAATGCAGGAATTTATTATGATATCAGGATGCATCTACAGTGTATGGTAACAGAAAGGTAGCACTGGGTATTGTGTTAGTAATGGCACTATTAAAAGTTACAGAAATATTTCCTGTTCTTTCTGATTCAAATTATTATTTTTCCTTGACTCACAACAGGAATGCTCAGCTAGTCATTGAAGTATCATTGCCAGATATTTTGAATACATTGTTTTCCTTGAGAAGGAAAAATTATCAACAAATTCAAGCATGTATTCGGTTATGGCATATGTAGAAATAATAAATCTGAATATTCATAAATAATTTCCCTTGGATTTCTAATGAGGTTGACAGGCAAGAAAACAAGCAGCATGCATTTTTATTCATTTAACCTCATTATTGAATTGAAGAATTATTGGAAACTTCTTGAATCTTATCTTTATATCAGACTCTTCTTAATTACTTTTAATTCCCTGTAACTTTTTTTATCTCCAGCCTTGTTAGGCGTTGTACATGATCTGAATCCAGACATGTGGGGTTTGAGTTATGCCGAATCTGTTCTTTTGGTGTTCTCTGTGCTTTTGGCCATATGGGCATCTTTGTTTTTCTTTTGTGAGCCTCCTTAAAAGCTTTATAGCTTACAGTTAACAGGAACACTTGCTTTTTCCTTAATTTTTATTTTTTCCACTTTTATAAAGATATTAAAGTCCAGGCAAGGGGAGCAAAATAAAAGGGTTATTCATGTGAAGCATGGATGTTGTTACTGGCACCTGGGTCAGGGCAGCCCCTCGTATCAATCCAGGATGGGGGATGAAGAGATTGGGAGCAGCCCTACTGAGAAGAACTTGGGGGTGCTGGTGTAGGAGAGGCTGGACATGAGCCAAGGAGGAGGGCCACGAAGTTGGTTAGAGAGGTGGAGCTCCTCTCCTGTGAGGTAAGGCTGAGAGAATTGGGATTGTTCAGCCTGGAAAAGAGAAAGCTTTGACGTGACATAATTGCAGCCTTCCAGTACCTGAAGGGAGCGTACAAGAATAATGGAGGGAGACTATTTACAAGGGCATGACATGACAAGGGGAAACAGATCCAAGCTGTCAGAGGGCAAGTTTAGATTACATATTAGGAGGAAGTCCTTTCCTGTGAGGGTGGTGAGACCCTGGCACAGGTTGCCCAGAGAGGCTGTGGATTCCCCATCCCTGGCACTGTTCAAGGACAGGCTGGATGGGGCTTGGAGCAACCTGGTCTAGGAGAAGGTGTCCCTGCCCATGGCAGGGGGTTGGAATGATCCCTTCCAACCCAGGTCATTCTATGATTCTATGATTTTATCCTAATACACTAAGAAAAGTATCTGTTGGCATTTCAAACATAAATACTTTGATATAGCAGCATTTTATTGAGCTTGTTTGAGCTCTATACAGACCAGGCTTTTTCTCATTCATATATCTTGAGTTTTTTCTTGGTCTCTTTTCCTTGCTGCACAAATGATAAGGTTTTAAACAGCCAACATTGTTTTGGAATGTAAATACAAAGGATAAAATTCCTCTAAGACTGAATTTAAGTTTGAGATTGCAGTGTAATGAAGAGAGATGGGAGCAGAGGTAGAGCTTGGTCTTTTTTAATGACATTAATTTTTCTTGTAGCTGCTTTGTGCTTTAACATTTTAGCTTGATTAAAATGAAGCTAAAGGCACTCCTTAATTCTCCTTGAAATTTCCTACTGGGCTCCTGGAAAGCTTTTGTTAACTAACATTTTCTCAGCTCGTAACAGCAAAACTGTGGCTTTCAGGTGTGTGTCGGCAAGCTGGAAGCTGAGACTCGCACCTGGTGGGCTGCATCCATAGTGAGCCTCGGGGTGAGGTTTCCCGTTGCCTTGGCAGTGACAAATTTCCCACTGTCAGGTTCTATTTACCTCTTTGTTTCTTAGCTGTTTCATACAAGTAACCAAATTCTTTAGAAATACCTGTGTCTTGAATTCCAAGTGTTTGGAAATCATTGTGTTATTTATATTCCTAAAATATGCAGTTGTCTGGGTGACAGCCTGGAGAGGCATCCCTTGGGTGAGAGGAGGAGGGTGAAGGTGTACTGTGGGGATAACGAAGGCAGAATGCACATCCACTCATTTCTGAAGAGTGTGCCTGCAAGGAGAAATTATGGTTTGGAAATTGGAATAAATTTGAGAGAGCAGAAATTTCAGTTGGATGATAGGGAAGACTTTGGAGCTTTATCCTCTGGAAAACAGTCACAGCAGCTGAACTCTCTAATGTGAAAGCAAATGCAACACGCTGCCTGCACGAGCTCCAAGATGAGGGATGGCCTGGCTTTGCACAGATTGTGCCTCTAAAGCAGCCAGGAAGCCTGAGAGCATTTGCATTTTCTGCCTTGAATACAAGCTTTTTCAACATACATTTATAATTTTGAAGTGTGTAATAGTAATGAAGTGAAAACTGCTTCATGGAATGAAATTTGCAAGGAAGTGCCGCAAAGGAAGGCAATTCAAGTGCAAGGCTTATATTCATTCATCAAATAACCTGTTGCAGAATTTAGCTCTCTCTGGGTTCAGCAGATGAGAGGCTCATGAGCCAGGTCTTCATAAAGCTTAATGGCAGGAGAAGTTTTGTGCGTTGTAAACAGGAGCAGTGTCCCTTTTCAGGGAATTTGCCAGGCTTCTCGTGAGTCACCAGGTTCTTAAATGAGTCTTGAAACAGGGCAGTGCTAAAGGAATTTATGGGATAGGTTTACAATCAACTGATAGTTTAATTAATGTAGCGTCTTAACTACTTGTCTCCAATTTAATTTTTTCCAGATGTTAAGTTTTAATGGAAGTCTCTTCAGAGACTCATGAGGAAGGTAACATCTGGGGAGAGCATTTAGGGCAAGCTTGTGTGGAAGTGAAACAATACTCCCCTAGATGTTACCTTACATGTCAGCACAAGGCAGTCCTGAGATTTGGAGAGGTTTTACTTATTTTTACATTTATATGTATAAACACACACACACACATACACACATACACACATACACGTACTCTTTCAGATCAGTCAGCTTGGCCTAAATACAGCTAATCTCACTCCTGTGTTCCACTTCCTTGTGTTGACTCTGTTCAGAGGAAAGATTGAGATAAAGACTGCTTTTCAATATCTTAGCAAGCTTTTGCTTTTATAATACACTATAGGAATTACAGGACAAGTTATCTGCATTTTCTATCCATATGCAAATACTTTAAAAAATCGGTATTATTAAAAAAGCAGTATTATCAGTCTTAGATGATCTAGTTGCTGTTTCTTTAGTTTGTGTGCCAAAGTGATTTTATTTCCAAATTTTTCATGTTTTAGGAGAATCCATATAAGGACTTCTGAATGGTAGTGCCCAAACCCAAAGAGTAGTAGGAAATACTTTCCTGGAGTCCTGTCCCACTGGGACAAGAGAAGCACTTGGAGATATGTTTAAAGAGTCAATTTACAGGAAAAAAAAAAAAAAAAAAAAAAAAAATTCCCCCAAATGCTTTCTGTTAAAACACATGTTTGTCCATATGTTTTAGATAGGCTATCTATATTTTTGTAGAAAACTGATATTAAATGGAAATTCAAGCCTTGGCAGCTTTCTTAACAAAAGACACTTGTGGTCGGAGCTCTGAGGTCCCAGGACAGTTCCATTACTGTAATTCCACAGCGTGAGCTTTAAACGTATCTGGAGATTTTAATGGATCACATGGGAAGTAAATCTCTTTGTACCTGCCTTAAGCCATATGTTACTGATACAAGATGTTGAGCTGCCTATCTCTTTCACTTGGACGCAGCTGTGCGCTTCCATAAGGGCTGGGTTTTGAACTGTAAAGGGAAGGTTCAGATTCCATTCTTCTCCCCTGTTACAAGAAATCTCATGCTTTCTAATTTCAATTGTGTAATTTTATAGATTTTTCCAGAAGAGGTAGGTTTTTGATACATTTCTAAATCTAATGACGCTTTTAAAAATGCTTTATGACTTTTAATGTACTCCCTTCATTCTTCCGTTCTTTTATGCATTTCCTGTTGTTGATCAAGTTTCTTTGTTCTTGCTATTTAAATAGCATGCACAAAACCTATTTGCACCCAATTGATATTGCTGAAGATCGATGCAAAGCAAAATTAAACATTAGATTTAAATAATGGACTTGTTTTTCCTACTCCTTGTTTATTATTTTCTAATATAACTGTAATCAGTGAATATAGTAAACAATTCATATAACTAGGAGACAAATAAAGCAGGATTGAAATTTTATGCCTGATAGGACACACAAACTGTTAATGTCTAAGATGCAATTTATTTGTAATAAACTAACAATTCCCATTTGCAACTCTAACCACTTTTCTGAAGGCTGCTTGTTTTATTTGTTTTTCAGAAGTCATATTAGTTACTTCACAGTTCTTTTGGGGACACTTTATATCACTGGTTGAACTCCCCCCCTGGAAATCTGAGACTGATGTTCTCCCTCAATAACTGGAACCTTCTTTGCTGCAATTTCTGGAAAAAAATATTCATGGCTATCATAAAGTAAATCATCTATAGCAAAGGGAGACTTCTTCCATCCAAAATATCTTCGTAGTAATTGTAAAGCCAGTCTTTCTCTCTTACATGTAAGTGGCATGGGACTCTTAAAGCAGTTACTTACCACTCTCTTTATGCTCATTTTTTTCCAGTGTCAGAGGAAGAGTATATTTAAAGATGGAAAATGTAGGTGAGGAGGAGGTGCCTAGAAATCTGCTCCTCACAGAGCTGCAGTAGTAGGCAACTCCTTTCTCAAAAGTATATTTTAAATAGCAGAGAGGAGGAACCTCTGTAGAAAAAAATTAAAGTAGTAGGAGAGTAGTGTGATTACAGCAGAGAGTAATTTTTTACTACTTTTTTTCTTTGTAAGGTGTAGCTGGTTTTGAGAAGATGTAAGTGAATGAGGGGGAAAAGCCTCCACAGACAGTGTTGGGGTGGTGGTAGGTGTATGATGAGGTGAAATGGCTAAGGGGGAAATCAGCAGAACTGAGGGGGACAGCTAAAGTGTGGAGGTTTTGAGAAGAGAATAGGTTGATGACGTTTACTTGACTCTTCAGGACAGGTTGATTCCAGGCAAAGATGTAAAAGCCCATTTTTAGTATGACTTCTGTTTCAGGGAATAATGACTAGAAGCTTAAATTTCTGCGGAAATCTTAATTTCTTTCAGCATTAAGCAATATGAAGCTTATCGTTTCAAAAAGAAAATTGATGCAGTTATTGCTCATTTCAGCAAGATGCAAGTTATATATATAGTATTGTCAATAAAGTTTATACAAAATGTTCTGTATTCATTGTCTTAGGTTTAATGAGCTGGGCTAATTATACCATGCCATAACTAACCAAGTAACAACCAAATTGATTTTTTTCTTCTACAATATGCTCTGGGCTTGTAGTTCTCAGATTTAATATACCCATGTAATTTCATAATGTTGCAGTTCAGCAAGTCATCGGGGAGTATTTGGATTGTTAGTAGCAGCGTGAGAGCCTGTAGCTTCTTGTCCACTTTGTCCACACTTACAAGCCTGCCCTTGAGAATCACAGAATGATTTGGGTTGAAAGGGACCCTAAAGATCATTTAGTTCCCACCCTCCATCCCTGGGCAGGGATTGACTCTGACTTTTGAGGAAAAACCTTGTTATCTTAAACACAGAGTAGCTGAATTTCAGTTGTCTCTGTGTGGGAAAGAAACTTTTGTCAATTTCACATTTTCATTTTCTCTTTTATTTTAGTGAGCCAAAGGCATGATGTTTTTCTAATAATGTATATCTTCTGTATTTTTTTCTCATCTGTGGATGAATTTGCCTCCCTTTCCACTGTCCACTTTGGCCCTCTGCTTCTTCCATAGGCAGTGGAGCAAGAGCACATCTCTGAAGGCCATCCAGCCTTTCCTAAAGAGGTGCACCACACCTGAAGTAGATTCTTTTGGAGTAACTGATATCTCTCTATTCCCTATAGACAGAGTTGGCAAGTATTTAACCCAAGACAAATGTTTAATTTAGATATTTGTCTTGGTCATAACATCAAGTTATGTAAAAGTAGCATCTTTAACTTCTTTGCTTGCAATAACTGTTTGTTTCAGACTGCTACTTCCAGTAAGTTGGACTGGATTTTAGTGGATGTTACTATCTGTTTATGTCAAGCTAAGTGGCTTCTTGTTCAGGAACATGAGCAGCCTTTGAACTGAGATACCTTAGCAAAGTGCTTCCCAACATGTTCTCCAAGTAGCCAGGTGGTGTTGCCAGGTAAGCCAGGTAGACTTGACTTCTGTAAGCAGATATGAAAGGGTCAGAGTAGGCCTCAGCAACATAAACTGACATAAGTCTTTTTTATTTTGTAGCTTGGATTAGGCTTAATGATTTTGTCATATTTTCTGTTACCTTTCTTTAAGCAGGAAATAAAAAAAACCCAAATATGCTGTAAAATAACATCTTTATTTCCTTTTAAATAAAAGAATTCATGGAGCAGCTAATTCTACTTAAAATATCATAGAATCTATTATGCAGGAGGAAGAGCCACCAAAGTAGTGGATTTAGAATAATAACTTGAGCATCAGTGGCTTCCTTTCAAATGTTCACCAATTAATACCAGCTTGAATTGTAAAACAAAGCAAAAATGGCTTCCTTTTTCATATTTTGTGTGAAGTGTTTTAAGTTTAAATTTTTCAGCTCACTGTATTACTTCTTGAATGAGATAAAACTGTTAAGCTGTAAGGCAAGTTGGCCATTATACTTTTTAGTAGCCGAGGAAGGCTTGCTTTTACCAACAGTATAATTTGTTTGGGTTTTTTTCCCCCCACTTTCTTGAAGAGTCAGCAGAATATGAATGACAAATACTCTTCAAATAGGTACCTGGTATTTCACATCATTAGATCTAATGCTGCTGTTGCCATAATGTTACAAAAATGCCTCCAATGCATCTGTTTTCCTGGGACTGAATTCCAGATGTTAATTTACAGTCTGCCATCTGCTTGGTTTTGGTGGCTGTGTCAAGTTGCAGGTCAAAATTACGACTTGTTTGCTGTCAGGAGAATGGCAGCATTTGCAGCACTCAAATCTTGTGTCGAATGCTTGGCTGTAATTGCAGCCTAGTGTATATTTCCCTTAACTTGCTAGAGGGAATGCACACATAGCTTGGATCTTCTGTAATTGTATGTGGCCCTTCTTGTGTGCTCTTTGGTTTCTGGTGTACAGAACTGCCAGGCTATGCAGCTCTGCATTTGATGCTTTCTGAGCCTGTAGAGTGGGTATGGCAATGCCGGGAAGCAGACGGTGACCTTCTCATCTTGCACAAATGTTGAAACTCCTCCTTTCCACAGTGATCAAAAGCCGTTTGTAATTTCCATTCTACAGTGGTAGTAAATGTTGTCATCTCAATCTTACGATTGTAGTAAATGTTGGATTTATTGCTAGGTGACAATACTTTCAGCTATTAACTATGGAATTATAAACTACACCTCTGTGACAGCAAAAACTAAATTCCAGTCTCTCACTTTGAACTCTGTCTGAACAATGTGTGCTAACAAGTTAGTATGATTTTTTTTTCCCTACTAATCTGTGTTTGAATTAATGTGGAATTTGTGACATGCAGCCTTACTTGGAAACTCATTATAGTTCAAACCATTATCTAACGCTTCAAATGATAACTACACTTAATCTGTTTTCAGATTTAGGTTGATAGTTGGTTTTTTCCCACCAGAATTGGTCCTTTTTGTTGGTTTGGTTTTATTTTTTTTCATGATCAGATAAAAAGGTAGTGAAGAAAGGGGATGATTGATGCTTCCGTGCTGTTGTTTTTGCCCTGGAGACTCTGTAGGAGTTTGTTTTGATCCAAAAGTGATAAGTCATAGAATCATGGAATAGTTTGGGTTGTGAGGGACCCTAAAGACCATCTCGTTCCCATCCCCTGCCATGGACAAGGACACCTTCCATTCGAGCAGGTGCTCAGAGCCCCATCCAGCCTGGCCTTGGGGTCAGGTTCAGCAGACACACATGAGCACAGCAGTGCATATGCACAAGTAATGGGAGTAGTCAAAAATCCTTTAATTTAGCTTATGGGCAAGTCTTCCCTGTAATTTGTCATCCTTGCATTCCAAGAGTTCCTGTTAGTGAAGTTCCTTAAAGCTGTAAAGCAGCAGCTGAGGATGCTCAGTGCTGACAGGAGAGTACCTGAGCGGTCTTCTGGGATTTTTACTTGGTATCGAGAACTATGCTGTACACTTTTTAAGAAGTAACTGTCTTCATTTTTGCAAGACTTGCATTTCGGTGAATTTTATTTCTGTAATGTAATGTCATGCATTGAATTTTAAAAGTTTTGGCTTATAAACACCACATAGAGGTAGTTAAAATTACTTTATTTTTTCATTTAGCTTCCAGTAACTTAAGTTTATGATACATCTATTATCAGGCATATGCCTTTTTTTTTTTCCTGGTCAGAAATATGTTCTGATATTTTAACTTAATTTCCCTCTTAAATGAAAGTTGCTATTGAGTCACTCTTTTGCAATGGACAGTAGTTTCACTCAGAAACCCTCTGTAGTAATCATTTCTGGTGGGTGCTTTTAACACATCTTTTTGCCATTGACTTAACTTAGCTCATGTATATTGGTGCTGTGAATGGCTATGTAAAAATTCTTTCCATTAAAATGCTTCATGCTTAGTGCTACCATGCAAATGAAATAATTCAAGACAGTTTTTTGCGTGTAAATTTTTAAAAGGGATAAAAGCAGTAGAGCAGTAACGCGAGTCTCTAATGTGTTTAGAGAATGAAAGATCGGGTTGCTATGACTTCTTGAAAGGCAACAAAAAACTTGTATCTTTGCTTTTATAACCCAAAACTTGGGTGAGTAAATGTTCAGAGCAGGGAAGCACTTACAGCAGTTTAATTGTTTACCTTTTTTTTTTCCTATATAAGAACCTAAAACACTTTTTGATGCAGTTAAAATGGAAGTATTTTTTCTGGAAAGGTTACAGCATAGAGCAAATAGGACTTTGTGTTTCTTCTACAGATTTACTTCCATCCTTCAGCTGGCACCAATTGAGTTTGCTTGCTCTGCATACAGTGGTTTACCCAGATGTGTATATGATGGTGTCTCGGTTTGAGAGACAGGTGTCTGCTAAGGAAGGCAGAAGTCTTCCTTGGAATGGAAAAAATGTGGACCCCTTCCCTCCAAATTGTTATAATTTGGAAATTAAGGGGCTCTCAGGCAAAGATATGAGAATAGGAATAATAGTTCTTTACTAGTATATCGAATAAGGCAAAAACAACAACAACTCTGGCATTAACAACAAAACAGAACCAGAACCCAGTGACGGCTTTCTCGGCCACAGGCACTTTTCCCCTTTGGCGCCGTGTCAGTCACGGCCGGCAGGGGCGCTGGTCGCTCTCGGTGCGCAGGGCAGGTGCGATGGTTCCCCCGCGGCTGCAGGGGGCGCTCCGACGGCAAGCTGGGATGGCAGAGACAAGCCCGGAGTGGTGGAGGAGATGTATCACACTCCGGAGCAGCAGTGGGAAATCCCCGGGAGGTCTCGGCAGGCGGTGGGAGGCTACAGATGAGCGAAGGCTGGGAGCAGCTCCGAAGAAGCGGCGGGGTGAGACGGGACAGCAGCAGCCTGGCTCCAAGGAAGGCAGGGAGAGGCAGGATCGGGGCACCCAGGCAGATGGTAAGAAAGTCCCTCTCTGAGGGAGGTGGGTGTTAATGAGGTCTCAGTTTAAAAGGCTGCTCTTATGAGTAGGGGCTCACCCCACGGCAGAAGAAGCAGGACTGGGCTGGACCACGGTGACAGCTGCAAAACTCTCCTCTCCAAACAGCTCTGGCCGTCCCTTTTCCTGAGCTGAGAGCGAGAGAGCCAGAGCTAGGGGCTGTCCCCAGCCCTGCTTTCTCCAGTCTCCCACCTCTCGGTATCTCCCTCCTACCTGGGCAACCTCAGGTAACGGGAGAGGGACCATCAGCACTCTCCCCTGAGCTGATAACTTCTTTTGTCTGTGAAGTGTCCAGTCATTATGGCCCATTAGCAACACGTATAGGGAAAATTCCTTAAGAAAGAAAAAAACAACCCCAACAAAACAAAAGAAGAACTCCTAAAACCCCTACATTATGGTAATTGACAGCCCTGATTTAATTGCTATTTCCAGTTTATTAAGAGCTAAAATCCACCTGTAAATCTCAACTACAATGGTTAGGATTAAATTGCAGCTGCCAGCTACAAGGCAGGAAAACAAATCATCTCTAAGTTTTCAGTTACCTCTGTTAAATGTGCTGGTTTGGACACAAATTTAGGAGGAAACAACCCAAAAAAGGCCGTCTCTCCTGCCTGCCAGGCAAGCAGGTCCCGGCAGCCCCTCCCCCCACGGGTTCGGGAAATAATTTCTCAAATGAAAGTGAAAAAGCCTGTTTATTTAACAAACAGAGTCCCCTGCAGGCACGGGGCAGAAAAAGATATTGAAACCCCCTCCTGTCCATTTAGGAGCAGGCTGGTGGATTTTATATAGTCCCTTCTGTCTGTAAAACTTAGCTGCTCCCACAGTCCTAAGCTGGGCAGGGTCTGGCAAGCCCCCATGGAGAGTCCCGCCGAGTGTCCCGGAGCTGATACACTGGTCTTGGACGAAGAAGGAAGCTGAGAGCAGTCCAAAAACAAATAGAAGTCGCTTCGGCTGAAAGTCCCTTTCAGCTGAAAGCCAAAGAGCTACAGAGGAAACCTCTATCCTCTCCCCTCCTAACTGGCAGAAAAACTGCCAGCCTGGAGAAGGAAAAGTATGTAAACGTCTAACTGCAAGGTCAGGCAAGCTGCTTTGAAGAATTACCCCGGCTTCCCTCTCCCTTTGCAGTTTAAACGTACAAACTACATTTCTATAGATCAAACAGGTGATAGGGAATACAGTATTGTCATAGAATCACCCCAAGACAGTTGAAGAATGTGTGGGCTTGCAAACTCAAATAAGATGAATGAATTCTCCTTGTAACTTAAATTTTTCTGCGATATTGCAAAAGAACTGAGATTTTGGGTGTGGTTTTTATTTTTCTCTCCTACCATGTGCTCACTGTATATTCCATTAAATGTAAGCAATACTTGTTTAAAGAACTGAAAACCTCCAAATCCTGGAACTGGAAAAGATTATCCAAAGGAATGAGTACTTCAGGGAGTACTTTTCTCCTGCCAAATTGCCTTTTTTCTGAACGCAGCTCTTCAATGCTGGATGGCTGCACTTTTTTGCTTGTTCAGGGATTTGGAGTGGGGATGGTTGTGGTGAGAAATTCAGGATGGTGGAGAAGGTGGACAGGTGTCCTTGTCTCTGCTTCCCCTTGCTTCAGTTACTGATTTTTTTCTGCCAGTGGTATATGTGCATCGACAGGCCTGACACTGTAAAACCCTTCCCATACCTTGTCATAGGAAAACTTTTGGTCTTGTAATAAAATCTGATAAAGAACGCTTGTACAGTCTTAAAATAATTAATCCACAATTAGGCATTTATTCTAACTATTCAAAGTACATTTGAATAATTTTTTTCCCTGCTCCTTCTCCCTAAGCTACTTTTGCTTGTTTGCAACAGCTGCCAAACACAGTGTAACAAAGCAAAAGACAAAACTCAGGCACAAGAAGTCAGCTCTTGAGCGTTATTGTTAGAAGCACTTTGCCACGTGTGTGTGCCCATCACCAGTTTACATGGGATTTGGTATTGGATGTGAAATAGGAATTTGTTAACCTCTTAGTTTGCATTTTGGTACTTTAAATGAAATTTTACTTAGTTGTGGTAATTTTCACAGGGTGAACTCCAGTTTGTTAGCATATCTTGTTTCTTAGATGTAATGAAACCAAGTTCTCTTCTTATGTGTCTTATTATGCTGTAAAAGTTAGTAAAGGATTTCCCTGGGTGGGCACAGGCAGAAGCTGAAATCAGGAGCTGCTGGGGCCTTTCAGTAGTGATTGTGGCACTTATAAAACATCCAAGTATGGTGTATTTTTGGCAAAAAACCCCTTTTTTTGCGCATTCTTATGCCCTCAATAGTGCTGCTACCAGCCAGGGAATTGTGGTAATAGTTCCATTTGCTGAGCTTTTTTCAGATAGAATTCACATGAGGAAGGAGAAGGAACATCCCAGATATCTGATGTTTAAACTTTGTCTAAGGAACACTAGTGAGTGTTTTTATTTCTCTAAAGGAAAAGAAAAGGGGGAGTGAAGAAAAAGTATTGGTGACTGGATCATATTTGTTATGAATATGTTTGATTTGTACATTGATAGAAATAGAAACGTAGTCATTGTTTGTGCATAAAAGCAGCTGGTGCTGCTTGGTGCCAAAGAGAAGTTCCAGCAAATCCTATGGAACAAAAACGGTGGGAGAGAGAAAGGGTGATTCATAGCAATGAAGAAGTTACAATATGAAGAAAAAGGAAAGGCTACTCTCCCAAAATTGGTTGAGGCAGGGATGTTCCATGGGATGCAGTGAAATACCCTAATGGTGTTCAGCTTCTACTGGGAACTCAGAGGGAATCCATTCCATGCCCACGTGCAGGTGGGCGCAGTATTGGTCTCTGAAGGGGATAAGACTATGTAGTAGTAAAAATTCCTTGCCCAAACTGCTTGAGCTTTATGGACACAATGTCAAACACTTATTACAGGTACCTGTGACTTGCTGTTCTCTGTGAAGAAATGTTTTGCTTTGAGTCAAAGTTTCTTAAGAGTTTTTACAGACAGGTACAAGGAAGGTTGAAGGTAGTGGGTGTTTTTCTGGGGGTGGGCAGGGAAGGTTCTGCAGTTGGAATTGAATTTTGTCAAAACTCCTGAAGACTCAGCAAGGTATTCATAAGATTTGACAGAATAATCCCACATAGGGTAGGCGCTGGCAAAGCCCTGAAGTGCCACATCGCGGGAATGTGACAAAACGTGGCAGATTTCTAATGGTCTATAAAAATAGAGCATGAGAGGCAGCGTGTGCTGGTGTCTGCATCAGTGAATTTCTTCTGCCTTAATAACGATGCCCTGAAGGCACCATTCGGCTTAGCTTCAAAATGGTTGTGATCATTAAAAGCAACAAGCTGCTTCAAAAGTATGTGGGAATTTAGGATACTTGATTTCAAAACAAGAAAAGAAATTACAAGGCTGGAGCAAGCAAGCCGGGACGTGCGGTATCAGGCTGTAACTCTTCTGCCTTATGAAACCAGCCTTGATGCAGCTGTTCAAGTGCAGCCTAACATAAAGCATCAGTCAATAATGAGTGCTTTGAAAATAATGGAATTATTACCTTGCTAGAATTGAAAAATACGTGAGGGAAAGTTGATTTCTGAAAGAAATGGATTCAGAAAAAAAATTTTGAATGCATTGTACAATAGGGGATATTACACTTGCAATACAAGTGCTTATATAGTTTGAAAGTTTAGCATGAAATAGTTATATAAAACAGATGAGTAGAGTAAAATCAAACTCTTAGAAGAAAAGTAAATCTGCAAGACACAAATGACAGCTTATGGAATGTTTATCTCAGAATTAATTATTCATATATATGCATGTGTATATAAAAAAATATGTGCCCCAGTAGTGATAATAGCCAGAAATTACAGGCTGGGTATGAGTCTGAGTTAATTGTTTGATTTTTATCGCTTCTGCAATATAAATTTCTAAATTTAGTGTTTAAACAGTAAGTCACTGGAATGTTCATTTTCACACAAAGTGCACAAGGACTAATTAAAATGGCAACTTGCACAGAACTGCTTATATGATGTCAATATTCATGTTTAAGGTAGCACATAGATCTGTAATTGCTGTTTTCTTGTTAATTACTATTACTACAGGGGTTTGGATCGTTTGCAGAGGAGTAGCCATTTCTACCACCTACAGCTTGAGTTGCATGTCTGATTATCAATAACAATAGCTGTGTATCAGCATTTTTTACAAATGTGACAATATCTTTTAAAATAAATGAGAAAAATTTCTTCTGATAGAAATGTGAAACATTTCTTAGACTTCATAATGAGACACAGTGCAAGTTTGTTGTAGAGTTTATTAATTGGGTAAATAGTGATCAGTCAGACCTGTTGCCTGTGCTGTCTGTAGGACACCAGGGTCACCAGCAGCTCATTGCCCCTGTGAATACATGCACTGACAATCCCAAGTGAGGCATTTTGATAACACTGATGTAGTGTTGTCAAATGCAGTAGCTAATTTATACTGTGCTGTCTGTTACTACTCTAAATTAATACATTTTCTTAAGTAAGTTTCTTACCTTCAAGTGGTGCACAGTCATCACATGTGATGCTGCTTCTGCAGCACTGCTTTTGCATCTTTATACAGGAAGTACTACCCCTAGTACTATGAAAAGTTGAAGAAAAATCAGTTATGAGCTGAAACATTATTTTTGTAAAAACAGTCCTAGAAACCTGTGGTATTTTAACTTTCTCAGCAATTTTACCTGAATTACTGTTTTATCTCTTACACTTTCCTGCATAGTAGCACCTGGAGTTTATTCTCATTTGATGTATTTGGGACTCTTAAACATGACAGAGATGTTGTTTTTGTGTATGCTTTTAGTTTTCAAATGTTTTAGGGCTTGTATATATACAGTCAGCTTGTTATATAAACATTTAAAGCTGGCCAGTCAACAGTTTGTGGTATGCAAGAGAGTGGTAAAATCAAGGTGTAATGGGTAATATAAAATGCTTCTTCTTTTCTGAGTGGAAGGGAGGAGAAGAAATTGTAGAGATTATTTGGGGTTTTTCCTTTTGCTTCTATAGTCACTAAGCTTAGATTGAGCTTTAGATAGCCAGACTTAAGGTGGATTCATTCTCATGATACTCTATGTGAAAACTTAGTCAAAATTTTCTAAAATCTGGATCTTGATTAGAAGACAAAACTTTTAGTAATGATCTTGGCTAAATGTTTGAACCTGTTCTGCTATTTCATGCTTTATATAGCACAAGTGGATCAGTAGATTTTTTTTTTTTTAACTGACTGCTTTTTATCCCCTTCAATGTGCACTGACCAAGAGTAATAAACCAAATATTTATCTTCAGTAGAAACACAGTACTGTGTCCATGCATTGCTGCAAGAGTGAAAACAGTTTTCTGACTCTTCGTGGTGTAAAAGGCCCAATAATTTTTCTCTGGAGTATCCATGCAGATGTGCATTGATGTAAATATTTTCTTACACTCAGATGTCAGAGTGCATCTTTCCCTGTGTGTCTTCAAATGCCACCTTTACATGTTTCCTTCTTTTTGTTTGTTTGTGGTTTTAAATTTTTTTATTTTTTCATTTTCCCACCTGGCTGCTGGCTGGGACAGAGGTCTCTGTGCCCTGGCAGATTCCTTCTTTGGAAGACTGACAAAGTGTTAACCAAGTCTCTGTAATCCACACCAACTTGATTTGTTGCCAAACAGACAATTAAAATACAATATAGACATACTATACCTTTAATCTCTGCCTCTGAAGTAAGCAAGCAGAAAGTTAATGCAGGAAGGAATGATCACAAAAGTCCCTTTCCCTAGGAAAAAAGATTACATTGGCAACAGTTTTGCCTGTGGTATGATATAATACTTTTCTATCAATCAGAAGTGTAGTCATTTGTTATTGTTTTATAAAGTATTATAGCTCGCTCAGGCACGGATGTTATTTACTGCCTTGAATTGAGTTCATGGATCACTGTACTATTCAAATATTCTTTTTTTGCTCTTCTTGACCCCAGTTGCAGCTGAACTTCTGAATGTGAAGGCTCATTGCGGTTCGGCCTAATATTGATTTCTACTGCTCTTGTGAGATGTATCTGCTTCCAAACTGAGTAAAATAAGGAAGATTGTTTCTTAGGCCTGACTAATCTCTTAATACAACCATTCCCAAGACCATGATGAAAACCAGCTGTTTTTGTCTCCTGAGGTGCCTTGGCCTTCTTCTTCCCTTTCTTACCTTGGAGAAACTTCAGAGTATGAGGTTAAAAGTAGCTTGAGTTCTAGAAAATGCAAAAATAATATGAATTTCATACTGTATTTCTTAAAAGCAAAATGATGTTATTGCTAAAAGTTGTTAATTCTGCATTTGAGAACATAGTTGCTGCTTGTGCAAGTTATTTCTGGAAGAAAATCAGCATGGTTGTAAATGTGTAGCAAAATGAGTATTATTAAGAATCTGCTGAATACTTGATTGTGTATGTGTGTTTTGCAGGAAGATGAGATTTTAAGAAATCTTAATGCTGTGTCATGATCTGTCTTCTTGTTTTCCAGGCTTTTTCATTCATACATTTTGTCATGCATCAGAATTTCTCATTTCTGTCAAATGTTCCGTAATTCCTAAGGGAATAAGGGTGCTGCCCTGGGTCACATTCCTGGTCATGCATAAGAATTTTCATTTCCCTGCAAATGTTCATCATTTGTTTATCAGATGTTTTCTGTTTTCATTTAGGAAAATTTCTGATACTTACTGTAGCAGATTTTTTTCTCTGATACCGTGAAATTTCATGGAGTCTTCTTTCCTCAGATGCTTCTGAGGAAAATCTCTGGGTTTTTTCAATAACTGTGGCAATTTTTGTATCTCAGGACCCTGTATCCCTCAGTCTTACTTGGCTTTCGCAGTCACGCCAACATATTTCTCAAGGTAGTTAAGGAATGATTTCTTTCTTTTTTACTTCAGAGTCACTTTATTCTTCTGAGGCAACAAGGAGAAGAAACAAAGTGGAGGAGAATTGATAGCATTACACAAACCCCTGAATATAAAACAGCTGCAATGTGTTCATGTGTTAGGGGGACTTGTGGCTTTATGAATTAACTGCTTTACCTAACTGCTGAAGCTGACTTACTACCTATGAGAAGTACTGACTAAGACTGTAAAAATCCAAGGTTTTGTGTCTGTAATGCTGTGAAATAGGTGGTTATGAATAAGATTGGTGGTTATGAATAAGCTTATGAATTTACCTCTCTTTATTTCCCCTTCTGGGGCATTCAAAGATGACATGTCTAATTTCTCTGGGTAGCTTCGTTAGATATCTCAGGGAGCCAATCACTTCATTTGTTGGCTGTGTGTGATGTATATAATACCTAGTTTATAGAAATGGGCTTGTCAATTTAGCAGAAATGGATCCAAGATCTTCAGTTTTATTCCTTCCCATCTGTTAACCTGGCTTCTTTGTTCACCAGGCTACGTCTAGAAAATACAAATGGAAGAAGCCAGAAAGCTGGTAGGGATCTAAGTCTGCATCGAATCAAAGTAATCTAATTCTATTGCTGCTCAGGGAACTCAAGCTTAAATCCTGGTATTCCTGATTGATCAGGGCAAGAGCATTGATCCAGAAGCATCGAGTGCAGCAGCAGGAATGCGATGTAGCAGCAGGAAGGGGAGTCCATTCGTCTCCCAAGCTAGCGCTTCTCTGGACATATGGTGGGACATATGGCTCTGGCAGGACTGCGTGCCTGGGCCGGGGATAGGTGACAAGCTCTGGACGGGCAAGGTGGGATGCCAACTCCACCTCTGATGGCTTTGTCTTTCCCTACACCATCCCAGGGAGGGCTTCTTACCTTGAATTCAGCAGTTGCTCTGTGTTTTGGCAAGTGAAGAGAGACGATTGCACGAAGGTGGCTGAGACCATCTCTGAGCTGATGCTGCAGGCTGCCTCTGCTGCCAGGAAGCTTGCAAGGTCCTCTGCTCACTGGGTGAAAAGTTATTTTAACTGTTTTAAATGGACATTATCCTAGTTTTAAATACCTTTCAGTTTCACGTTTTTCAGCCTCTCCACAGAGGGTGCTGCTTTATAAACACGGATTTTAGCTAACCTTTGCCTTGTCCTTTCCAGTCTGGGGAGCCCCAGCCTTCCCAGTCTTCTGTTAATGTGAATGCATGAATATATGTTTTCAGCTGTATAGTTTTTAAATTGTAGCTTGCTGTGTAAGGTACAGTACTTGAGCAGCATTTACAGTGAGGGTTTGCTGGGAGATAAGCAGGAGTCAGACTAAACCTTTTCACTTAAGAGAATAAATGTCTTTGTAGAACTGTACTTTAGGGATTTGTAAAGAATTAAAAAATGCTTTTAATTAAAGTTCTCAGGAGATTTCAGATGATGAAAACATAATGTAAGAGTGAGGCTAAGCCACTGTGTGTTTGTGTTTCTTGGGTTATTCTCAAAAAAGTCTTCTGTGGCACTAGAATTCTTGAAAAAGAAGAAACCAAACCCTAAAATTAAGGGAAATGGTTGGGTTTGACATTAAACCATCCGGCGTCTCTTTTATTTTCCCCAGCCCAGCTTTGCCACACAAGCACTGCATTCCTCAGATATCAGACATGGGGTTACTATGTGCACAGGAAAAGCTAGGAAGCTTTTATGGACATTTTCCCACCATCTGCTGAAGGCAGACAACCTGTGCGAGTGTGTCTCTGATTCACACCAGTTGCCCAGCTGGGGTTGAAGTGATTAGTTCTGTTTCAGTGTGAAGCATTCCTGCCTTTTGGACAGGTTTACATCCATCTCATAACTAGTTTTTTTTTGAGAATTGCGTGGTTTTTTTCCTTGTCTTATAAGATGACTCCCATTTTTTTTCCTTTTTTTTTTGTGTGTTAATTTTATGTCCATTATATCCCAATACCCAGATGGCTGGTGACTGTGTCTGGGTAGGCAGCATGAGGAGAGTTGGCAGGCCACTGGGACAGGGGTTTCGGCTATTCTAAGTGAGGCTCATGTGTCACCCAAGTCACATCTTCTCAACTTCTAGCAGTGTTTTGGAGCCATGACTCTGGTCTTGGAAGTTACCATTGTAGCACAATAGTTTATACAATAATGCTTTATCTAAGCAGATTAACAAGCATACTTCTAAATTTTGTATTCAACCCTTGTTTTTGTGGTCTTTTTCTATCTTAAACCATCTTCTTTTGGCTCTACTTCCACTCTCATCTTGCTGTGTGCTTATTTCCTCTTCACGGTCTTTTTCTCAGTCAGTGACTTCTTCAATTTTCCTGCCTTCCAGGTTGTTGTAATCAAACTTTCATCTCTGTTTCCTTATAATCTGGCAATTTATATTTCACATTCTGCAACTTTCCCAGAATATGTGTTTGCTAAACCACTTTCCATGGCCTCTGCTCCTTTCACTGTTCACCAGTCTTGGATGCACTTACATCCTCTCATGAATATCGATAGTGCTTTCGATTTTCTAGTTCCAAGTACTCTTGTTTTGCTCTGGTTCTCTGCTGCTCCACTCCATTTCCCTCCAGTCTTACTCAGGAGCTAAGGAACTCACATAGAAAGCTAATCTTTCTCCAGTTTCTTCCCAAGAAAAGTGGGGAAGAGCAGAAACTGAATCCAGCCTCTCCAGGAACCTCTGCAACTGTGGACTTTTTAAGAAGGTGTCACTTACGCCCCAAATAGAGAACCTTGCCCTGTACCTCACTTAGTCTTCAGGTGAAGCTTTTTCCAAACATGCTTGGCATAGGAAAATGTGATACACTTTTCCACAAAGACTTACTTTACATAGTGGTATATGAAGATAGGGTCTAGATGACCTATGACTTTGCATAAAACTATAACACAAAATTGAGGAGAAGAAGCCTACTACTTTTTTTAAATCCCTTGTTCTAAGACAAGATAGAAATTACTCACCGACACAACTAAATTTTGTGTATTCATCACTGAGTAATCAAGTTTTAAAGTTGTCTTTCTCACTTTCTTACTTTCCTTTTGGTGTTCCATCATAAAGTTTCATTAATGAAAATCAGCCACTCATTTCTGGAGATAGTGACATGAGGGACAGACGAGGTTGCTTGAGGTAGAAACTATATTAACATTACTCTATTTTTCTGAAAAACCTATTAAAGAGAAGGTGAGATACATCTGGAACTTACCATTAATGTCCAATCTTTGTTGTTTGTGGATCTTTTTGTTTGTTTCTTGTTTTGTTTTTCAAACAAGCTGTGGGCATGGTGGATTTTAGAAGTAGTAGTAGTAGGTTTTAGCATCCTGCTACCAGGCAGAGCTTAAAGGTGGGTCTGCAATGACTTCAATGAATGTTAGAAGGCTTTGAAATGGTGAAAAAAAAAGGCAGGTTTTATTATACTATAAACTAGAATAATTGACTGTTTAGACAGAAGTCAAATGATATGGGAAGGTGTAAAAGAAATTAAGAGGTTCACATAGAAGTTGTTCCTTGATCGTTGTGTTCTGGCAAGTGGATTCATTCTCCCAGCCTTGATTTCAGTTGTCCACTGACCTGGGTGGCAAGTCCTTACTTTGAGGTATGGTGTTTCCCTTGTTTAGTGTTCTAGTTTTTAACAAGGATGTGGGAGGGGTTTTTCTGGCCCGTGTAGGATTGGCTGCAGTGAGATCTGAGCAGTGAACATGCAGGAATAAATTTTCCTAGAGTGCTTTCAGCCTCCTGTGATGGGTAGCTCAGAGACTGCTTGAATACAGGGGCTTAACCTCTAGGGTCTCAACTGTACATCCTTGACCTTTGCAGTAGGAAGGTCTCTAGTGCTGTTTGCTGGAAACAGTCAGGGAACTTCAGCACATCCCTGTTTTACCTCCTCCCCAGGTCACGGTGATGAACACCGTGCTCTTAACTGTGGGGGTTTCACCAATGGTACTTCTTTGGCCTTGAAACTGGCCACATTCTCTGTATTTCAGTCTCCAGCCCATCTTTTTAGCCACTTTGTTATCCTGAGAAATGAGCAAATGTTAGTAGACATATCTAACTGTATTCCTTTGGGGGTTGGTTTATTTTCTTCTGAGAAATCTTTCTTTGCTCAGCTCTTAAGCTTTTGAAAGGTGATTTGTTTTCAGTGTGCAGTTAACATGACTTAATTGGGAAACACAGCCATGTTAAAGGACTGAACATTGAGAAAACTTAATATATTGAGACAGGAAGAAATGAGAATGGAAACTCTTTCTTGTCTTCCTTGACTCAGCTTTCTATTTCAGTAGTAAACTGAGAAAACAAAGTAAGGTGACAGCACTAGAAAATATGAAAACTAATTGATGAAAATATAATTATTTTTGTAAATAACTCTTTCAAATTATAGTTCCAAATGGGAAAGGCATCTGGTGTCACAGCAGCAATAAAAGTGACATAAATCTAGTAGGAAATTACAGAACTTGTCTGAGACTTGATCTCTTCTCTGTCGAATTCAGACTGCTGCATGTATTTGCATAGGAGTATTTTATTCTTATTAAAATAATTGTGTGTTTAGCTATTTTCTTTTTGGTGAAGTGGCAGCCTTAAAGGCAGCTTTGCAATTACAGATTAGTAGTGACTGTGTTCAGAAAAAATAATCTATTTTGTTGCATTTACTGGAGCGACAATACTGTAATGTGTCTTTTTGTCCAAAGCAGTCTGAGAAGTGCTTCATCATAGAATTGGTGAATTCAAAGGATAACTGTAGTGCTGACTAAAGAGTTCATTAAATTAACATAATTTTAAACACTATCAAAAGGGTTTTAGTGTATATTTAAATCTTAAAACGCTAGGGAAAAGAAATGTCTTTCTGTGATAAAATTTCTTTTTATTTTTTGAAATTTGTAGGGAATAACTCTGTTTTTTATATGGTAAATACATCATATTCTTTATAAATGCAGCCTTTCCTGTTCTGAAATGGTCTCATTGAATTTGACACTTTAGCTGCATGTTTTAAACTTCTGTGTATCTGGGCAGAAGAGTTTATGTTTTCAAGTAAAATTATACATTTTGAAAGGACAACAGGTAGCATCTTAGCTTTCCTTTAAAAGAAGTAACAGCAACAAACCCACAGTCTATAGGCAATTTTTCCTCTCTGATTTGTATTTGGGAAAGGGGAGAAAAAAGCACAGCGACATATTCAGTATATCAATGTCTGATTACAAGATAAAGGTGCATTGACACAGAACAAGAGGTCATCTGTGTTTTTAGCCAGTTTCTGCCACTCTTCTCTCAATTAAATATGCTAACATGGCAAAAAAACTTTGTGTCACTGACACACGCTTTAAAATCTTCATCTGGAGGCCTATTCTTATTTCATTAATTCTCCCTTAGGTAGCAGTGCCTAATTATGAGCTGCATTAAAGCTTATATAAAAGAGGAAAAATCAGATGCAGATAAAATCAAATTTTCTTTTAATTTTATAGGCTTTCTGGGGGCAAATTTGAACTGAAATAACTGTAATGACAATTTAAAAAAAAGTCTCTGACTTCAGGGATCTTTTTGAACCACAAGAACTGGACAAATTAACATGTTGTCTTCTGCTCTTGTGTTGGACACTACACTGAATACACTGAATAGCCAATTAATTACAGATGTTTCAGCTTGTGTGGTTTTAGGTCAGATCAGAGATGTGGCTCATGCCTCTTGATAGATATTTTTTTTTCCCCTTCTCTAGTAACCTAATGAGGAAAATAAGCAGTCCAGGGATAGGGAGGTGAGTGTGTGAGGTCACCTGGATCTAAATGTCATGCTCATAATGTTGGACCAAAGTGGGACTGTTGGTGCAGGAGGTGTTTTGCTCTGTGGTGGCTTTTTTGCAATGGCCTTCCTTCTCTTCTGCACAAAGGTTTGAAAAGCAAGGGTAGGGTAGCACTGAGCAAACTAGGATAAGTAAAAATCTGCATATTCCAGTGGTTTTTAAGAAAGACTGCAAAGGGTAATTGTTGATTATTTCCCCTCGCTGAAAACTTTGTCTTTTTTGAGTGGCTTTTGTTATAATAGCTTTTGTGTGCAAGAGTTGCCAAATGGGTGTAGCAGTTGTATTGCCCTGCTTATTTGCAGCCTCAAAAGTAGTTGATACTGTTGTCTACAGATTTAGAGATGAATCCAAAATTCTTTGAGACAAGGGATTTACTGACAGCTGTTTCAGCCTGGGTTTGTGTGGAAAATATAAAATAACATGAATGAGGGTGGTAAGAATGTAGGCTCAAAAGCTTTCTACATCTTACTGGCATTCTTTCACAAACTCTTGCCCTCCCAAACTCTCTGGAAACCAAAATTAAGGCTGTTAATCTGTACACATTTATTGTACAACCTGCCTCACCCAAAGGCGCTCTCTCAGGAGACACACTTGACTCTTCCTTCCTGCAGTATGGCTGTTTGCAAGGCCAGCAGTTCACTGGATGCTGACTATGGATTTCACTTGGCCTATAAACTATATTTTGCACCCACAGAGCAGAAAATCTGTGCACCTTCTGCACCTAGGTACTGCTGCCAGCTTTCAGCAGCAAAGGCATTGGTTTAAAAAAATCAAAATGCAGCCATGAAAGAGGATTTTGTGGTTTTCTACCTTTAGTGCATAATATTCTCCTCTACCCTTCAAACTTCGAGGGAAGTCTCCAGTGAGTGACAGATGGCTGATTAGGTAGAAAATGTGTGCCTGAGCCATACTAATAGAAATGTTCGTGGCTGAACCACATTAGTACAAACCTTGCTTGTTGTGATCCTGGGAGAGGATGATAATGCTTGTTACGAAATCTGGAAGTGACAAATTAGCCATTAGGATTTTATAGCCAACGTTTTTATTAAATGCTTATTGCAGTGTGTTTGAGCCTCAGAAATCGATGTGCTAAGGGTGTAATGTTACAGCTGTCTTGGGCCACCCGAGAATGTTATTCCCCGGGGTGCAAGAAAATATTAAAGATCATCTAATTACATGCAGCGTCTTAAAAGGATGCTCAGAACATTGATATGTTTGCTTAGTTTGAGGGACAGTTATGGCCTGATCCTTGAGAAAGCAGCTGAGTTTATTTAGGAGACAAAAGTGGGGAAGATCAAGGTGAAGCTGAAGGACTGTTAGGGCATGAGGGAGGATGCTGAGCAGCAGTTCTGTGGTTGAACCTGAAAAAAAAGAGTCAGAGCTCTTCTTCCCCTCTGTGTTGTCCCTTTGGGCTGAGCAGGGCCAGGGGCAGCAGAAGGCGGCCGAACTGTGCTCTGCTGACCACTGAATGCAGAACAATGTGGATATTTAAAGCTGCCATGCTCAACAGTGGCCACAAACATGTGGTTTCCAAAATCCTGGTTACTCTGGTCCTGGTGGAGATCCGGTGGTAATTTTAGGGCTTCTTTAGTTCCTTTCTTTTGTTGTGTGAGAAGCTGTTCAATCTGGTGGTTATGGATAGTGGAAAAATCTCAAAAGTTCCCAGGTATTAAATAACATCTCTCCTTTTCTTGCTGTAATGGAAAGATGGGGTAGAGGGCTCAGGAGTAATTCTGGATCTGTAAAGTTGTATTGGAACAAATGAAGTGCCTCTCAAGTGCCAAATAAATAGGTATATATTGACGTCATCTAATTTTAAGCTAATAGAATATGTTTGCTGCTCAAAACCAGTTTCATTGTCTTATATCTGCTCATTCAAAATAGGTCTGGCTTCAATCTATTTTCTTGACTTAAAAAAATAGTGTTTGGACATCAAAAAATGAATTAACAATTCCATTATCCTTGTGTACTTCAATTTCGGGTTTATCTGCATCGATGAAAAAGTCTTCTAGGAATAATTTTTTTTTAATGGAAAATGTCTATTATTACTTGCAAAACCTATGTAGAAAGTTGCACAGTTGCTAATAATCTGGGATTTCCCCAGTGTATATTTTTTCCTTGCTTAGAGTATTTGCAATTAGAAGTCTCCATCTCAATGGGATAATTAAAAAATAATTTACCACTTGGAAAGAATAGGTCTCTTCAGGCAAACTGCACTGCTATTGGTTAATTATTACTAATTTTTGGTTATCTGATACAGTTCTTCCTGACCTGACATCTGCATAATGTAGAAGCTAATGAGAACAGAAATTAAGCCTGGTAGTTGACATGTCCTCTGTTCAATTTGAGAGAGTAAGGTGGAAAGAGATTAAAAATAAAATTGTCAAAGTGGGACTTCAGCATTACTGGCAACTTTATACGATGCACCAACTTTTTATATAGATGGATAGATATGTGGAGAAAGACACACATGCGATTTAGCAACCTTCAGTTGATTTCTGTCCGGCTCGCTGAAATACTGACCACGAAACATGAATATTGCCATGTACTCTGGGTAACCTTAATACCTAGTTGTTGTGGGACTTGCCATAAAATCAAAATTTTCTTCTTTCTTTGCAATAAATTAAGTTTTTACTTTAACAGTTCTTAAGGATATATTTCCATTGCATATCATCCTGTCTTTTACATTTTTAATATATCTGAGTATCATTTCCATTTGCACCGTTGTCAGTCTCCTGTTTGCTCTGCTTGGTTGGAGAGGTGAGGTCTTGCTGCAACTTGTGTGAGTCACTCCTACTGCACCACGCTAGCTCTTGCCTGGTGTTACACCCAGTGGGTTTTTGAAACCTCTCCTGGCCACAAAATGTTTATCTTTATGTGGAACTATTAAAGGGGCTTATTTTGAGACATGATGGCAGGTGGACACTCTGGGATGTGATAGTGTTTAGAGTCACAGAACCATAGAATGGTTTGGGCTGGAAGGGACCTTGGAGGTCATCTGCCATGAGCAGGGGCACCTCCCACTAGAGCAGGTTGTTCAGAGCCCCATGAACCTGACCTTGAACACTTGCAGGGATGCGACATCCACAACTTCTCTGGGCAGCCGGTGCCTCACCGCCCTCATAGGGAAAAATTTCCTCCCTGTGTCTAATCTAACCCTTCCCTCTGGTGGTTTAAGCCATTTCCTCTTGTCTTATCACACTCCATGCCCTTGTCAACAGTCCCTCTCCAGCTCTCTTGTAGCCCCTTTAAAATAGTGGAAGGTGCTCTGAGGGCTCTGCGGTACCTCCTCTTCTCCAAACTGAACAACCCCAACTGTCTCAGCCTGTCCTGAGGACAGGTGCTCCAGCCCTCTGATCATATTCGTGACGTCCTCTGGACTCGCTCCAACAAAAATATTTCATACTTCAAAATACTCTGTGTTTTAGCATCATAAAAATTAGCACATAAATTTGGGTAAAAGGAGAAGACAGTCCTTCAGTTGTTAATGCAGATTAAAACTGGCTTATGGGTACAGGGAGGCAAATGGCGTAAATGGAGCACATGCAAAATAAACTGTGATTGTTTTAAAGCAAATAAAGGTGAGATACATGACAGGACCATTACAGAAATACTAATCTGATGTTCACCTTGGGTCTTGCAGCTCTTATACAGTGGTAAAAGGTTGTTTTATTTGGATAAGACCAAGTTACTCCAATTAGCTGTGGACGTGGACAAGTGTATTCAGAGACAAAAGGCCACCTAACAGATTCTGGAGGTAGTTAACCTGTGTGGCTGTGGTTTTTATTGATCCAGAAGCATTATTCCATTTCAAAAAATTCTCTATTTTGCTCTTGTTGATGGCAGAGGAATAGAATAATGTTACACTTTGAATTTTTCTTAGTGAGAAAATAGCTGTATCCCAGTTGAGGGAATTATTATGATAAATGGGTAAAATCTGCTCCTATCTCAAAAACAAAACATTTTTTTTTCTATTCAGAAGGCATACAGCTCACGAAATATGACGACAGATGCAAACAAGCGAGTTACAAAGCCCTTACAATAAGATTGCAGCAGAACTTTTGAAAAAGGGGGAGTGCAGCATACGAGCTGAAGCCATCTGTCTCTGTTACAGAGCATTCCTTCCCTTGGAGAGCATAATTACGGGCCTGGCTTCTCTGTTGCTGCATTTTTATACAAAATTGTCCCTAAGAAAAATAGAATTGATCCAGAATAAGGTGAAACTTACTTGTGCTACTATATATTCCTTGGACTGTGGCCATGGAGTTATAATTTCCATTGCTGTTCTCTATCTCTGCAGTGGCATTTGGGGAGAATAGTGGAATCTGTGGTAGTGGGTTACTGACCTTGTGGCTTGTCATTAAAAAAAGCTTTATCAATAATAGAATTTATTATGTTGGAACAATTTTTTTTAGGGGTAAATTCTCAGTCCTGCTGCTTTAAGTGATAAATTGCTTTTGGGCTTCCTAAAGATGAATTATATCTTTTAAATAAAATTGAATCAGCAACTGAATTATATTTCTTATGAGGGGGAAATTGAGCAAATTTTAGTATTTAGCTTAGAATTCTGGAATGTAATTTTTAATCTATTTTTAGATAAAATATTATTGTTTTGAATAATGCACACTAGTATATGTGAATCATTCAAATTAGCCATCTCTTGTTCCATTTAGTCATAAATGACTTATTAAATAAAAAAAAAATTCAAGACTTTGTACTGTAGTAGAACTGAATCAGGTCATTTTTACTTGGACCACAGCTGACTTACAGTCCTGTCCCAAAGTTAAGACAGGTGATGTAGAAGAATTTAGCATTGCTCTGTGCAAGCTTTTGTATTGCTTATGTATTTTCACATATTTAAAAAATGAGGTTTCTAAAATATATACAGTGTGGAACCGAATTATCTCAAGTGGAAATAAGATTTCTTTTATCTTCTCATATTGGCTCTGAACTTTGTTTCATGATGGAGATAGGGAAGCGGGACTGAGATGGGTCTTGGCACAAAAAGTAATAATGCAGTTAAGGGAAACATTAGGAGGAATGAATTACAATGATCCTTAAATACTTTCTACTTTGAGAACTTGAAAACATTCAGCATGTTATTAAAAAATAAAGAAGTTGGTTTATATTTTGTATGTACCTATTCCCTCTTAGTAACTTTGTCATTGATCTTACAGAGGCACATCCCTCTCCTACTGGCTATGTGCAGGCTGCACGCTGTCGTGGTTTGCTGTTCCTGAGGTTTAATGGGATATCCATGAGAATCCTGCTCTTTCAAATAATGATATTTATCTTTTTAAATTCTTGTCAAGTGTTTTAGGAAGGTCAGATTTGCCATCAGTTAGCTTAGCAGCTTTTTACCAGCTTACAGTCATGGTAGCTTCTGTGCACGTGTTTGCTGCTTTCCCTACTGGGCTAGAGGAAAAGCAAACCCAAGGAGGTGAGGGAGGAGGGAGAATGGGAGGCCCCTAAAATATCGATTAACTCCCAGTTGTCTCAGATCCAGTATCAGGCGCTTCCTGACTTCAGGTGGCCAAGTATCTTTTTATTGGTGGTAAGAAGGAAAATCTCTCTTTTTTCCCTGTACACTCAAAATCAGTTGACTCTATGAAATCTAGAGTTGTTTTTAATCTGTATTTTAAATACTTGCACAAAAGTTTGGCTCTGAAACGGTTTCCAAGTTTTGTTTCTGTCCAGTCCCTCCTTTGGTCTTGCCTTAACTAGGTTCAGCTTTAATGTCCTTGTTCCCTGACCGTGGACAGGCAGATGCCAGTGACCTGCAGCCTTCCTTTTCCTAAACTGTCGTGGTGATTTGGGTAACATCTGCTTTTCTGTTCTCTTCCAGTCTTCCAGTAGCAGATGCTTATTTTAAAAACAAATATTAATACATTAGTATGCAATGCTCAGAGCAGCAATTTGAGAACACAGTTAATGTGATTTTCCTGTTCTGTAACACTTGTTTTCCTTGTATGCAAACTCTGGTGGAGCAACTGTGACAGTCTTCTCAGTTGAAGTTTGAATATTAATTTTGTGTTGGCTATAGGAGCTGGTACCAATGTAGACTTTAATGAGGCTGGCACTCAAAAGCATTCATGTGTAACTGGTGCTGTCTCGAGAAAAGATGAAAACACTCTCAAGTCACCAAGGGGCAGCTGAAGTCGAGGAGCAGCTTGCCAGCTTTTATTATTTCCTTGACTGTCTCTTCTAGTTGGTTTTTCTCAGCTCAGTTGATGTTCTACATGAATGTGCAGGACTTTTTGCATTCTCTATTTAAAATTTTCCTGTTAATTTACCAATTTGTCTTTTTTTAAAAGGCCAAGACTAAACACTTTTGGAATCAAATGTAAAGCAGCCCCTGAGAACTTGGATAAATCAGAGAATTTGGATAACAGATGCTTTAGGGAATGGAGAAGAATTGTTGTGTAGCTTCTACTTGCTGACAGAAAACAAAATCTTCTCTATGTAAGACAAGTCAGTGAGGATGTTTGGACACCCGACCCCATCCCATGCAGGGAATGAATTGTTTGAGATGATGGTTATTGTGGTTTTTACACAATTTCTGTGTTGCACAATTTCTGTCTGGTGTTCAGTTAACTTAGAAGATAAATTGATGCTCAGCAGTGAGTTGCATTCTTTAACAGTAAGTTTAATCCTTTGGTGTGAGTTTTCCCAACAGGTTTTTATTTATCTTGAAGGTATATAGCTATTAATATTCACAAGTGTTCTTAAAAAAAGAAACACCAAAACCCCCCCACATGTATAAGTAAATGGCCTTCCCACAGTGACCAAAAGTAAGTGGTAAAACCTAGCCCTCCAGTACTATTCCTTAGAGGATCTTGGCAGAATTTGGCCAAGAGGCTTTCAGTGCGTTAGTAGGCTTGCTTTTTCCTTCTTTCTTTTTTTTTTAAAGAGAGGATTAATTGGACAGATTTTCAATCTAGCCAATTAAGGAAACTGGGGCAAGTTCTGCTTGCTTTCTGCCATCAGTAATTCCTTGTGGTTACTGGAGCTGCTTATCCGGAGAGAAACACTAACAGAATTTGGTCTGTTATGGATAAGCACGAAAAAGTAAAATAACTGAGTCATAGCAAAACGTGTGTGCTCTGTGGACAAATGCAGTGAAAACTGTTGGGGGCACATTTAGGTGGGAAAAGAACAGTATTTGCATGGTGTTGTCAATGCATTTCCTACATGGCATCTGGGGGGAGTTGATTCTTACTTTGCTGAAGCTGTAGTGATGCTCTGGTTGGTTATGGCAGTGCTTGGGAGAAAACTGAAGACTTGCATTCTTCAGAAATCTGCGAAAGGATTCTCAGTTTGAGAAACATAGGTTGAAGGATTTTCTGCATGTTTTGCAGTGTGTATTGATTTCCTGCTCTGCACCTGAAATATGAAATGTGAGGTAAATTTCCTTGTTACATGGAGTGTTGGACTAAATCCAGAGGGGGACAAATGACTGACAGTGGAGCAGAGCTGGTCTGTAGTGTAACATGTGTCTTGTTCTGTACAGAGACAGGCAGGTAAGCGATCTGGTGGAGTGACTTAGGAGAAGGGGAGTCGAGGGAGTGGATTACAACCAGCAGCTCTGCTTCTAAGTTGTGCCACCTGGGGCAAATCACTTCAACTTGGAGTGAAATACTGTTTTCATTAATTCAGACATAAACTTCTCTCGGTTTCAGTGGAATGTGTTTTCCTCCTCTGCAGTTTCTTGTGTTTTCTTTCAGATATAATACACAGGTGGGAAAAAAAATGATATAATATTGAACATCATCAGTGTTATTACAATGCTGCCAGCAGAGAAGCAAGCAAATAAAACCTATTGTGACTGCATGTATTAAAGGTTTTCCTTACATTGATGCTTTCCTTGGTTATTGAACAATTTTGCATTTTCTCATTTCCATATCTTAAAATCTGTTGTTTTAATGACATTTTATTGACTTGATACATTTAAAAACATATGGTTTCTGCCAAATTTGCCTGTGGTGTTTGCACATCCAGCATTATTGTACCTGTGTGACTCTTTTGTCCACTGGAAGAAACCCCACCCAACAACTGAAACAGTTTTAGGAAATACATGTAGAAAATTACCTAATGCTGTAAATACATAATGAATCTTGCCAACCATCAGAAAAAATCCATTTCAATACATTCTAATCTCTACAATTATTTCCAGATTATGACACAATAAACAACTGTCTTGGGTTCCACAAAGTTAAGCATACCCAATAAATGGCTGTTGAAGATGGTTGAATAATTGCTGGTGATGAAGGGTAGACTTTTCCTCTAGGTTAATCTTACAGCAGCTTATACGAATTTATAAATAAAATTTTTTCTTCTCCGCTCTCCTCCCAGCCTGCAGTGCAGTCTGTGCAAGTCCAACTGGTCTTTCTTCTGCTGTTACATGTCTGTTTTTAGGCTCTAGTTGGAGTTTACAGCATGCAACAGTGCTTTTAATTTTTCAGAGCTGGAAGAACAGGTAGAGAGGAGAAGTTTCATGTACCAATCCCCAAGTTTTTAGAGTGAAAAGAAAGATGAATATTACCAAGGAATGAAACCATCGTCTAATTTTCCATAATCTGGTAACTTTCAGTCATTTCTAACTATGCCTGGATTTGAGCAAGCCACATAATAGTGAGCAATTATGTATAGGATTATTCAGTATATGATTAACACTAATTGTCATATTTGAAATGAAACAACCGGATCGTTGCTCACATGCCAGAGAAGAATGCCAGCAGTTTGTATTTCAGCATGAGAATACGCTGGGAATTGGTCCGTTGCTAATGAAAGAAGTGGGCAGAATTCTAGTTTTAATAAAAGGCTCCTAAGGACCTTCTCTCACTTGTTGTTTTTTTTTAACTTCAAAGAAAAACTTCTTTGCTAAGAATATTTGCTTGAACTTAGTCTTTATTTTTAACAGAAAGTTAAAATCAACACTGCCAGCAGAGTTCTAAAAAAAGGTAGAATGCAGTGTCATTATATATTTCATTATAGGTGATTCACTGTATTATAGGTGAAATGTGTGTTTACTTCAGAGACTGAGTATGTGACAAGGAGGAAAAATAGTGGCCAAGAAACTTCTTAGAAGGCAGAACAAGGTCTCATCCCCAGCCTCTTTTTTCCAGCACACTTTCTGTGGTTCATTAAGGCAGCTGCTTTCCTGTAATCGTGGCTGTGCAGAAAAACAGAAGCAGCTTCAAATGTTTCAGGGCAAAAGCAAAGCTGTGAATTCTGTAGATTATTGAGACCCTTAGTTAGTGACCCACTGCTTTCTCACTTTGTTGGTTGTGGATACTTGAGTGAAGAAGGAACTATTACTTAATACGCACCTGTGGTCGCTGCGCATGCTGTGGTCTCTGTTCATGAACTTACTGGGGCTGGCTGCTGCAAAGACACCTCTACCTCGTGTGGCACAACCCGAGTCTGAGTTTGGAACTGAGGTTTCTGTAAAGGGCTTTCAGGCAAACAAGTATTTTCTTTCCAAGTGCTTCTTGGGAGTAGTATCTCCTGAGGAGGACTGTGCTGAAAACCTTCCATGTGGTGGCTGTAACTCTCATCTTGGGAAAGGGTTCAAAGTATTCTCCCATTCCTGGTGGTGTTTAAATGGTTTTTGCCTTCAACTATGTCATCTGGAGAGAAAATATGTGTAGGTATGTCTTACTATGCTCTGTGACAAATCGAAGGTATAAAAGTACACTCTACTCAGGTGAGATTTGCTATATGTTAGTTGTAGGGAAATGAAAAGAAAATCTATCAATGAAATTAGTGGCTTTGTATTTTTTTCTAACTTAAAGATTAATCTCTTTGAATTGATAACGTGCTACTTCACAGAGAAGAGCTTAGTCTTTTTGAATCCAAGTCTTTAGTTTTGGAGGTATGTTTTATGTAAGTATTCTTCATCTCTAACTATGACTGTGATATAGCCATATACTGGACTTAGTATGCAGCAATCCTGTACAATGCTGGAGTTCTTTGATGTGCAAGCTTGAAGAATAAGAGATTAACCTCTCTCCCTGGTAGATGAAGAGTTCTTATTTTTCATCTTTTTATGAGACCTTACCCAGAAGTCATCAAAGTCTACAGAAACCGTCCTATTTACTTCAATGGGAATTGAATGAGGAACATGATTTTTGTGGTCTGGTGTTTAAAAAAAACCAAAACAACAAAAACTTTGCAGTAAAGTCATAATTGCATCCAGATGAGTTTCCTGAAGTGGTTATGAAGCAGCTGGTGGAAACGCCTTGACGTGGCCAAATTCAGCATGCCACTTGTTTCTGTGTGTGGGAAAATCCGACACAATCTGGAAGTAATTAGTCTGGAACCAGCAGCACTCCCTGAGCAGCCCTTTTAAAATGAGTTGCAAATAAAAAGGCTAGAAAAATCCCTAATAATAGGTATATTATCCACTGTGAGTTGTGGAAGGTGTTTTTATCAGTAACATGACTTCTATTTTTTTTTCATGTGTTCTTGACCCGTGTCATGCTGTATGTGCAGCACACTGTAATAATGGTTGTCTTCCTATTGTTTGATTTTTTCTGTTCTTCTGTATATTACACAGTCTTCTGGGCCAAAACCTCTTTTTTCATTAACATCTGGGACACTAGATTGGAATTTCTAAGCAATACTAATTTGGTGATGTGAGCACAGGAACCTTTGCTGTGGACAATTTTCTGTGCTCTGGCTGGGTCCTCTTGTGTATTGGTGCTGAGGAACTAAGAAATTTGAATAAAATACTTAAGAATAAAACCAAGAAGAAACCCAGTTAAACGAGGAAATGGAGATGAGTGCACACATAATGTTCAACAGTGGGTTTATTTCTTGTGGTCCTGCTCTGTCTGTAGTGATTCATTCCCAAGTGCAGCCATCTCAGGGCAGAGCATCATCCTGCCTCTCATGGTGTTCAGTAGCAGCTGTTTAAGGAAGACAATAAAAAAAGACAAAAAGGTAGTAACAGCTCACCAGAATTATGTTCCCATCTTCAAAAATGGGCTGTAAATGTATCTCCCCTATTTAAGTGGAATTACTTGTGCTGTTTCAAGTAAGGGAAATATGAAAGCAGTGGGGCCCTATATATTTTCTTCTGTGAGGTCAGTGCTGAACTGCTGAGCTATTACTGCTTGACCAGAGACCCTGAAAAAACAGGATGGAGCAAAAGAGAGAATAAACTAAAAAATTTAAATATCTGATTTTTTTAGGAGGCAGCATGTACAAGGATGGAAGCATTCTTTGGTATGCTTTTAAAAACAGCAATAGTACATAGGAGGTGTATTTCTTAATGTGAAATGGGAAAAGGGAACAAAAGAGGAATTTCAGAAAAATGTACTGATTGAAAACCAGCAAGACATAATATACTCTCTAGCTTCCGAAACAGAGAAACAAAATTAACTTTCTCAATTCTGTTATGACTAGCCGAACTGTAATGTAATATAGTAAATCTCTCAGTATTATGTAATAAAATTAGTCAAAAGATGACAAAAGCATAAACCATACATTAATGAAAAAGCCTTGCAAGACTTGTTTTTAAATTGGATTGTGCCTGTTTGATTTATGCTGGTGTGTAAGTACACTTGGCTCAAGTGTTTGTGGAAGCACGGACAGTAGCCTCTTACTCTGTTTGCTGTTCCTTTTCATTGTTTGCTTTTATTTTTTTAACATTTGGAAATACGTTACTAAATATTACAACAGCATTGTCATTTATAGGGTAGTGGGAATAGATAAGTCTGTTGTGCAGTCTGAGAATATAATTACGAAGAAGCAAAAAGCCTTATTTTACTGCAGCATGGTAAATGGCAGAATTGCTAGATTGTGTTGAGCTCACTTGGCTCAGCTTATATGCACGTAAAACCCATCAGCAGCAAACTTTTCACTCAAGCAATATCAATGCATTTTAAGAGGAAGCATTCCCCTGGTTTCATTTAGACTGCAGGCCAGCTCTGCATGTGTTGGTATTTCAGAAAGAAAAATATATTCAAATACCCTTTTTTTCCAACGTAATTTCTGATGGTACCTCTGATGACGCTGTGGGTTTAATGATGGTGGCAACTCTTTGTTCCTGCATAACATGCATAAGCTTGCAAGCTGTGCAAACCCTGTTAGCAGCTTTTAATACAGCCCCCCGGATCAGTTACAGAGATGAATATCTAACTTATAGCTGTGAAAAAATGAGAGGAAACAGAGGTGGCTCTTCAAGTTCCAAATCAATTCCTTTCCTTCTGTCTGAGCCTTATTTCTGCTTCCTGCTCCCGTCTGCTGATAGAAACACCCCTTGATGCTTCATCAGTATATTGTTTTCAGCTGCAGCATGCACTGTCAGTGTTTTACTATCCCAAGACACTAGAGCTTAGCTCTTCCCTAATTTCATTCAACTTGACAGATGTGTTTGAAACCTCTGTCCTGAACAAAAAAATGCACAGATATGGGAAGCTGCTCTCTAACACAAGTTGTAAAGAAAGTAGCATAATGCTGTGGGAAGGATTAAAGAAATACATTAAAATTGACCTATTCTTTGTAAAAATGAAGTCAAGTTTAAATGAAGCAAAGAAAAGGATTGAATATAGGCAAACATGATGCTAACTGCTCTGGAATGAAATAGCATGGACTGGAGGCTTTGATGTGTTCCTGCTTTCAGAAGCCTGTTTGCTTCCAGCGCTATTCCTGGATTGATTCCTGCTTTGCACTCCAGCCAGGCCAGGAGGCTCCGTGCTGTATAGTAGCAGAGTGATTAGGACTGCGCCCTTTTCCCTGATGATGTGGGATGTCTGTCATCACATTGTTTGTTGTGGAAGGCACATCTGTCCTGTCTCTGGGGCTGCATCTTCTATGGAGCAAATCCCTGACTCGCTGTTGGGTGCTCTCAGGCCTCCAGGAGCTGGGGATCTTGTGTCCCAGCATGCCGGTCGGTGTGGTGTGATGTGCCAGTTGGCGTGGCATGCCGGTCAGCATGGCAGGTGTGCCAGTCGGTGTGGTTTGGTGTGCCGGACGGCGTGCCCTGGCACAGCCTGTCCTCATGTCACCTGTCACCTGCAAGGCGTTACCTGAGTGGGAGCGGGTGGGAGGCAGCATCTGTCTGACAAGGCTTTCTTGAGCGCTGCAGGGATGAGGTAACGTTGTAGGATTTAATGGAATCCACGTGACTCAAGTTGCTGATACCAATACACTGATTTATGTGCTGATGGATCTGACAAGCGCCTAGTCTCCTTTGAGCCCTCCACCCTGGCCTGCGTTATGGAGATGCAACGAGGTAACGCTCATCTCGTGGTTTCAGTCCACCCACACGCACCATATGCATGATTTTTCCATAAAGGATGACTGTCGGGATATATATGATATCAGTTTAAGACAGTTGCATATACTCTTGTTTTTCACGTACAACTGTTAGATATAATTTATCTAACTAAAACTAGTTGTTGAACACTCAAGCAAAGCTAATTGTTGCATTGACGGAATGCATCATGTGATGCTTATTTAAAAAGAGTCCTGATACCTGCTATCTTACTTTTCGGTTTCTCAGTTCCACTGGATATCTTGTGTTTGTTAACATAAATGCTCTTACGGGAATTTTTGATAAGTATGACGATATTGTTTGCATTCCAAGTTAAAGATAATGGTTGGCTTTTCAGAAGTGCTCATTGTTGGGTGACTCTCATCTCATTAAGCTGGTGGTAAATCCTTCATTAGTATCAAAACTAGTACAGTTAAGAGAGCACACAAGCAGTTTTGGAAATTATGTTCTAAGAAGGTGTCTGCTTGCAGGACTGACAGGATAACAAGCTCATTGCTTCTGTTACAATGCTAGAATTTGGTTATTTGCATAATATAGAGCAGTAACACTTCAATTTACAATTCACGAATAAGCTTTTCAGATAGTGGTTTCAGACACAACTGAAGTTTGTGAATGCTTCTCAAATAAATTGAAGGTTTTGAGCACATTTTGTTTATATTGGGAAGCTGAAATTATACTCGGATGCCCAAGCCTGAAAACAGAATGTAATTTGGCATTCGTGTGTAAATGGTTCCGGAACAAGGGCAGTGGGGAAATACTGATACAATTTGGTGTTTAGTTGTGCATGTAATAGATACTAACTTGGTCATTCTGTACTTGCATTGTAAACTTGCTGGTTTTGTTAATTGGTTGGCTGTAAAGAGAAAAGGCTGCAGTTCAGAGGGACTCAGGATAAACTTTTTAAGTTTTTTAATCAATATTTAAGGTTAGTGCTAGTACCAAAGAAGCCCTGCTTGCTTTAGTGCTGTAATAAACCCTGCTAAGTTTCAAAAGGCCTCCTGTTTAGCTGTGCACTTGCCACAACTGAACGACATTGCTGGAATTTTTCACCTGGTTGGTGTGTTGGTCTTTTGGTTTAAAGTGTGATAAAGCGCAGGGTGGGGCCTGAGAAGCATTTGGTGGTGCTGCTCCTGGGCTGCGAGAACGTGTCTCCTGGCCACAGGATTGTGGTGTTCCCCGATGTCATGGGAGCTGTGTGAAGATGAATGTAGGAGTAGTGGCAGATGTGCTGACTGAAGAGCTGCGTCAGGAGGCGCAGAGCTGACAGAGAGATAGACTGGAAAGTCACGTATGATGTCTGTGATAAACACGATAAAAACTTGCTGAGGAGCAGCTTGGATTACAAAGAGCTTTCTGCCTCTTTCATGTCTCACGATAATTAAATGGTCCATTTTTATTCAGCTTCTTTCAAATGGGGTTCTAATTAAGCAATAACTAATGAAATATGAGATTAGGGATCAGCAGATCTCTGGTGGTCACAGACATGCCCAGGGCAAAGTTTAAAACAGTTTTGTAAAACGTGTGTTTGAAACAAAGCAAAAATTTCTATTACTGAAGCAGGAGATAGATTCTGTCAGTGTAAATGCAGGTTGAATTAATTTTCTTAGTGTTACGCTGAACTGAAAGAACATAAAATTCAATATGTCTTCCTTTTAATGTGGTTGCGATATCATCACTGCAAATTTTTAAAAAATGCGTCTGTAACCAGATAAGAAGATGCTATCAGGCACTTCTAATTTTAATTAAGGTTCAACGTATTGGAGGAATATATATTTAAAGCATTAATTAAAATGCTGTTCGTCATATAAGAGAGATCAGTATAGGAAATTAGCTAATTGCACTATCATAGGGGATCTGTGCTTTGCAAGCTGTTTTGTGATGCTAAGAAAGCATCTTCATGTGGATGAGAAGGACATCTTGGGAGAACCGGGAGACGATGACAATGACGATGACAATGACCTTCTTTCTGGGTTAGTTTGAGTAAAAGTGGTCGCTGGGCTTGCTGCATCTGTGCATGTCAAACAGTGTTATTTCAGTTTTTGTTTTTCTTTGGGGTGGGTGGCTGGCACATATGCTCAAAATACTTGAGATAATTGGACATAATTTGATTGCATCATGGTAATCCTGTCTCCTGCAAGAAGGGCTTTTGAGGTGGTTAAGATACCTTTAAGGACTGGAGTCTTTCAATGCTGTCATTCTTGATAGCCTTTTTATCGCTGCAAGTTTGTATGAAGGTACTCCTGGAGCTCCTCAAAGATCAAATTGTGCTTTATTTAATATTTTCATTAGCAGCCTTTACAGAAGAATTAAAAGCGTGCTAAATAAATTTGCCAGCTCCAAAGCTGAGAGACATTGGCAAGGCGGGGGAGGACTGGATTATTATGTGAGAAGAACTGCTTTCCTCTGCCATTAATTGGTTTCAGGAGAATGTCATGTGCTTAAGGACGGATGATAGGAATTTCTTCCATAAGCTCAACATCACCATTTGGGAGCAGTAAAGAATGAAGGTGTCCTATCTGTACTTAAGAAGATGAGTTTAAACAGCCACAGGTCAAGGAAGGGTAATTAGGATAATGGTAGAAGGATCAGCCAGCATTTTACCAGTAGCCTAGAAAAGCTTGGCTTCAGCCTAGAAAAACAAACTGAGAAGAACTAGGATTGCTTTCCCTAAGTATATAGTAGAAGAAAAACCCAAGCAAACCACAATTATTTAAGCTAAAGGATGGCTTTAGAAGTTTGCATGGGGCATGAATATGGACTCCACTTCATCTGGCAGGCAGGTGATTTCTCACCCTATTTGGTGCTTCCATGGGCAGGGTGCCTTGAGCATTTGCTAGTTTTGGCAAAGCCCAAGGTCAAGTGTTGGAAGTGTATCCCCCCAAGAGCACATTTATTGGGAGCTTGCTTTAAATGATTTCTTTGAAAAGAAAGAACAAAGCTTCTAGGGAGAAGTACTTAAAAGAGGAACTTAATGCATAGGCAGCCCTGTCTTCTTTAAGAATTTAGTGCTGCTCTTGGTGGGTGTGTGGATGCGCCAGACGTCTTCCAACACCTCTGAGTAGGTGCCAGTCTGTCAGATTAGCTCAACTAAAATAAACCTTTCTCCCACTCCCTGCCTGCTATCAGCCCTTTGAGAGAGAATTGCCTTTTAAAATGCACTGGGCTTTTATTCCGCGGTTTTAAGCTGGTTTTGAAATGAGCAGAGAGGAGGTGAAAAATGTTCGACGCTTTTACCACTGTCATTTAATGATCTCATCCTTTCAGCCTGTTTGTGGAGAGGTGGCTTATCTTGAGCTGTTCTCTCCTTTCCTTGCCTGTTTTCCACGAGAATGTCTCCTATTGTGTTAAGCCAATAACCCTTTTTAATAGGTCAGCGTAGAGTATTAATGAGCTTTTACACTGTGGTTATAAATGTCACACGAGTTTCTAAGAGTAGGAGTGGGAAATAGAAAATACTGCCTGGATTTGTTCTCTTATTTTCGACAGCGTGAAACAGTTGATTTTCTGATGTAAAAAAAGAGCTTTGATCAATCAGAGCCTTTTAGCTATTGTTACTTAAAGTGCAATCCTAAGGACCAATCATTGTAGCACTTGCCTTCATAAGTACCTGCTTTAGGAAAGTTAAAAACATATAAATTTGCTGTGAAATAGATGTGTCTGTAACAAGAGAATTTTGCAGGACAACCTGCAAGTAAAAGTTGAGAGTTTTTATTTGTCTTGTGAACCCACAGTATGTTTGCTTGGCTGTGATGAACCTCTGCTTGCAGCACAGCAGAGTTTTGTCACCTCCTCAAAAGGCAGCAGAATTAGTGCTGACAGAGGTATAAATGTGGCAGGCTTGGCTTATACCAGGAGTGGCTGGTATGATTGACTTGGTGTAACGTGTCCAAGTCTCCATATGGGTGGCAGGTCTAAGAAAACATATTGCACAGCCCAGAAAACAGCATAGTGGGAAAGGGACACCGTGGTTCGTAAGAGGGAGGTGGTGGCAGCTTTCCAATGCTCCTACTGCTGCCTCTCTGCCAGTCTGAATTGCAGAGCTCCCCAGTAATGTCATCCTTCAGAGTTTCTACAGTTTAATTTCCTCCAGCAGCAACCACTCCAGCACAGCGTTGCTGCTGGCAAGGCGAGGTAGCCCTGGTGCTGTCACTTCCATTTCGTTTTCAGCCGCAGTTACCTTAGTAAACAAAGAGCTGAACATCTGCAGTTTTGCTTTATCAAATGGTCCTATAATGCTGCAAACAAAGAAAAAGGAAGCTGAAGGCATTTGAAAGTAGCTTAATAAATTAGTATTAGTATTGTAATTTGCTCACTCTTTACTTTTGGCTGCTTAGCAAAAATTGCTTGGAAGACCTATTAATTTTATCATAAGAATGATGATGCTGTATACAGAAAAATATCTGGCCATATGCTTGTATCTTTATTTTAAAGGAGAAAGATTAATGAAATGAGTTTAAAAGGAAAAATAATTTATTATTATACATTATGCTTTCAAAGAAAATGGAGAATAGATGGATTTAGAGCACTAATCTTCCCATTTGCACTATGGCTATGTATATAATATGTGGTTTTGAGAGATCAGGGTAAGTGTCATGTAAAGAGTATTCTTGAATGGCAGAATAAATATCATAAGTTCTGCAGTGTTAAACAGACAATCTGATGTGGACTTGCATGGATTTCAATATTGTATAGCTGACTTTGTATCTGGTTAGCACATTTAACATTCCTCTGGCATGTTGTGCTGATTCCTTCTATTGCTGCTACAGCTGAGCCAAAAATTACTGGTCCCTTTCAAGCTGATTAGAAGGAACATTTAAAAATCATTAGTAAAGGATGCATATTGCAAAAAAAGGTCTTACAAAGCACATTTTTTAAAAAGACTGTTCTGGACACAGGATATTTTCAGTGTTTTAAAATAAAGTTGGAATGTGTAAGGTGATCACTGTGCTTGAAGGAGTGGGCAGAAGTGGTGTTTGTTTTTCTTTTCCTGCTAGTTTTCTTCTAATAAGAAATACCTGCAATTAACACTGTTGCTTTTCCCCATACAGGAAATACTGGGGTTTTTTCTAGGCAGGTACAGCGATTACTCCTGCAAAACTGTTGATTTAACAGCAAATACCCCCAGCACTTTGCATTGTTCAAAGATCCTGCATCATCAGCATATAGTCGTATACCACAGGTACTAAGTAAGCGAGTGTTTTTGTTACTATTAGAGAAATAGTCAAATATGGGTCAGCTCCCAGAAGAATAAGAGTTTAAAGGTCTTGGACAACTTTCTAGTGGCCACGTATGAGTCGGCCGCTTTCCTGTTGTGCTTCAGTGGTTCAGGGAAACGTTGGCAGTTTTTCATGTGCTCTCTGAGTCCTGTGCTGAGGTTGCTCATCCGTGGGCTCAGTGCTGCTGCCCTCCTTTGAAAGAGAGAGATGCTTCAGGCTGGCATGTGGCATCTCGAGGTTGATGACAGAGCTGCTTTTAGATGTCTGCCCTGAACCCGAACAGGTGACCCCCCATAAATTTATTCTGTTTACTCATATCAGGTTGTTGGGATGCATAATGTCCTAAAATAACCCTGGTGCTCCTGTTAATTTTTCTGTTAACAGACTCAAGAGAAAAAAATAAATCAGGTCTTGCAGAAGACAGGTTTTCTGTCTTAGAAGTGTTTGAAAATGGCTGTGGGAGCTCAGGACTACTGCTTGCCTCCCTGTTCTCACTGCCACTGAGCCTGTACAGCATCCTTTTAATACAGCGCTAACCTGCTCAGCCAAATGGTAAATGTCATAGAGATATCTTCATGTTTGTTTGGTTTTTTTTTCTCCTGTGTGAGGTGAAGTAAACTTCAGTAAATCTCTCATCTGATCATGGAGAATAAATTTGATGTTGCTTTTGGGCATACTTTTTCCATATCCTCTTTCTTACTTGTTTTCAGGACATAAGTGACACTAATTTGCACTTGCACAGTTCCTCTATCTTGATTACCGAGCAGGGAGGATGATGTGGAGATTAGCGATGACATTTTGAAAGACCAAATGCTTGCCAGCGTCTTTAAAATTCTCTACTTTTCCTTCATTGTATGATCAAGCCCTGGGGGGTGCTGTCAGAGGCAGCTTCCTACAAATGCAAAAGCACTAGAAAACATGATCCCAGGCTTGTCTGATGAAAGTTTATCCCAATGTTTGTTTTATACAAAGGAAGCAGAAGACTGTCTGTTGACCAGACTTAGCACAGGTAACAGCACCTGCCGGAGCTCCTTCTCAGCAGGGGAAGAATTGTTTTTTTCCCCTCCACAGTGACATTTTAGCATGGGAATAGATGCCTTGGCAGGTCTCCAGCACCCATTGACACCTAGCATGGTTTATTTCCCTATCCTCAGGAATTGTGCTAGATCCCTGGGAAGGCTCAAGCATGTCCTAGATAGGTTCATCAGCTGATGGTGGTGCACCTAAGCACACTCAGACATGAGCTGCTTCTGTTTTAAGGCATTTTCCTTTTTAATATTCTTAAGCACCAGTTTATGGCAGCACTGTAGAGATTTCCATGAATGACTATGGGAGACTTCACTCGTCACTCACAGATTGACTTGCAAACCTTAAAAAGAGGTCAGTGTTGTGGGGATTTGACCTAATAACTTCCTAGAGCTGCTGAGCAAAACAGAGTAAGAAACATTTTGAAGAGCTAGATTTATTTTCTTTTCCTGAAAGTATTGCCACAGAAATCTTTGCATCAGTCAATTGCTGCAAAAATTTTGCATAATCCAAACCAGGCTTTTGTTAATACTTCACTAGTATCCTTTCAACCCGCTGAATGCATTTTAATTGATTTGGCGGGATTATACTGAAGGATAAAGTTAGTCTTTATTAGCACAAAGGAGAACAGTAGGTAATTTTTAATTTTTTATTTTATTTTATCTAAATAAACCAGCAGTATCTAATGTAGCAGTGAGCGCTTTCAGTAGTGTTAGTATTCTGTGGAGGAAAAACAAAATACCTGTCAGAAATATGCAGATGATGGCAGCCTGCCCGGAGCTGAACTCATTGTAATAAAACCTCCTGGACTGGAACGGGTGCCGTTCATGCTCCTTACCTCCTGAGCTGTTTTTGCAGTGTGTAAACCCACAGCCAGCAGCCATCGGGCCGTGCAGGAGGCATCGCCAAGCTGTGGGGCTCCTGTCCTTTGCAGGAGGTGTCAGCCGGGCCATGGCAACGGGGGCTGGAGCCTGAAGGAGCTCAAAGAGTGGGATTAGAAGAGCTTACATCCTTTGACTGTGTACCGGATCACTGGATTGAAATCACTTTGATAGGTGCTTTTTGAGGATTTTGCAGGGTTGGTTGTTTTTTGATTTGTTTGGGGGTTTATTTGAAGTCCCTGAGACTGGGTTGCTTTGCTCTCTAGTTTTGCAGCAACACCAGCATTGAGTTTAAAATGGATATTAAGACAATCCAGTTTATACTGACTGTACCAGCGGGGTGCTCCTTCATGGGACCCAGGATATCACCTTCAAATCCATATCAAAGAGAGACACTCTCTTCCCCTTCCTTCCCAAAGTGGTGTGGTTGCTTTGGGAACAAGATGTGTTTCTTGCATGGACAGGTCCTTTTGTCAAAATAGCTGAGTTTGTGAAGGTTTGGTGTTTTTTTTTCCCTTCAGTAAAACAAGGAAAATCTCCCTGCAGCATACAATAGCACCCTTTTTCCTCTAACTAGCATCCTAGTATAATGTCTCTGTCCTTTCCTTCTCCCATCTCTAAGACCCTAAAAAGTTTTGACAAACCACTTTTTGCACTTTCAGTATTTAATGACTGAAATTATATAAGTGTTAAAGAAGTCAGTTGATAACACAGGGAAAATGGGAAGGGAAAATGGGTGGGAACTGTACTGCACAAATGGCCATTTACTTCTGGGCAGAACATGTATTGAAAAACACTGGGGAGGTCCTTAGTAAACATGCTCATCATAGCATTGGGTATGAATTAATATTAAAAAACCCTTTAAAACTTATTTTACAGGTAAAGCTGGGCATTACATCAAATCCTTCATGCTTAAAAGATAAGCTATTTGCCTGTTTTGTTTTCTTTTGGTTTTTTTTTAAAGACTAGTGTAGGAGAGTAATAGATTTCAGAGTGTGGGAGAAAAGGTTTTGGACAAAACACAGAAATTTAGGTCAATTTTTTTTTTTTTTTTTTGACCAAACCACTCCCTAGTAGTTTTGTTCAAGTGTCATTTGGCTCCTTTTAATGCCTCTGTCTGTACCCAAGGAATGCTCTGATCAGTGCAGCTCTTACCCTAGGCCAGCAGATGATGAAAGACCTGAGCACTTCCTGAGACAGATAAGTTATGACAAACCACATAGTTCTTCTCTTTTTCAGCATAATTCAATTCTCAGTAGTAGAAATGTGATTTTGTGGTGTTGCACCTCTCCTCCAAAATTCTCTTTAATTGATCTTGTTTATTTGGACTTCTTAAATTCGTATATGGAACATGGGAAAGCAACAGTGGTAAGATCAACTTGTTAGGAATATATTATTATCTTGTTCCCCCCATCCTTAACATCGTATATCTGTAAGTTCAGGGAATAGTGGAGATTTCCAGGGAAAATACTTTGTGATGTGCCTGCCCTGGATTTAAGTGCAAACTCTTTAAGGAGGGTTCAGCACTATTCCACTATGTATCAACAAGTGCGATTAGCAATGAAGAGGTTTTTACATGCATAACAGTCCTGTTTACCAAACAAACTCTCTCAGTTAGCTTTATTTAATTAACAAAGGGAGAAAAAAAAAAAAGAAGAAAGAATAGAAAGAAGAGCTTAGAGATGGTGGTTGTCCTGCTGGTGCTCAACCTTTCTGACCCTTCAAGGTACTTAGAAATTTTCCTGTAGTCAAAAGTACCAAGGTGCATAACAGAGAGGTGAGGGTCTGTCTGAGACAGCCGGGGTTGAGCTGGCAAGGTTGTACATGCAGTTCCATCACTGCCTTTTTTCCTTTATCCAAGGAAATTGTATGAGGTCAGCAATTTAGCTCCCCCAGTGATATTATCCTGACTGCTTACTTCATTTGGCTGCAAAGTGCTGAATTTCAGCAACCAGAAAAACTTCCAAGACCTGGAATTACTGTGGCATTTTTATTAATTTTTATTTTAGTATGCTGTATGTCATTTCTGTATCAGGGAGAAATGAAAAGGTTTTTAGTGGATGAAGTAGGTTACATGCCATTAAGGAGTTCTTAACGTAAAATAATTGCTTTAAAGACATTAGGCAGAGGTTCTGTGTTATCAGCTAATGCCCTAAAATTGTATTTACTCACTGGGTTAGCATTTCCCTGTATATGGCTTTCTTCCTTTGATGAGCTCATGTTCCTCATGGGCAGTAATTTATTCCATCAGGCTTTGGAAATAAGTGTCTTAATGTTTCTTGAGAAGATTACTGAAACCAGGTAAACAAACAAAATACCACAGATTCTGTAACTATCCACATTCTTACATTGTTGCTCAAACTGTGTAGAAAATGAAAATTGTTTGAGGAGGAGCGCAATGCAAATAACTTCTGTCCATTAAAGGTAGCTTAAACACGGAGCATATTATACACATAATCAGGAAGTGCATAGGGTTTACACAGGCTTGTATTTGGGATGTAATTCTGGAATAAGGGTTAAAATATCATTTCTTAAATCCTCTGCTTTGTCAGCATTTATTGGCAGAAGGGTTTACCTTTTTTAAAACTGTTACTTCTGGACTTCCTTGTGGAATCCATGGAAAAACAACACTGAAGGAATCCAAATTGAATCCACTTTACACACACAAACCGGTAGCTGAAGATGATGTGTAAGGTAAGGAGGCTTTCTCTTACTGCCTGTTCAAGCTGCTGATGCTTGGTCTAGTAATTTAGGAAATTTTGTTAATACAGGAGGCTCAGAGGTGGACAAAGGCTTAGATTTGCTTTGGCCTCCTGTGTGTAACCTAGCCTGAAAGACACTGCTTCTAAGCCATGCCTGCATTATGCATATAGAGCTGCTTGTGTGCATCTCAAAATTAAAAAAGTCCCTAGTTTTGATCTTACAATAGTGAAAACGGATTTCATTACCTTTTTGCAATCCTTGCAATAAAAGCAAGGCTTCAAGTTAAAACCCTGGAAAGCATTATTGTGAGGTGAGATGGGAAAGCAGAGTTTGTGGGGACATCTTTTATCCCACCAGCACCTGCCATGTCTGAGGGCATTCATTTAAAATTATCAGCCAGTTGAATTTGTATCCCATTAAAAACTGAAAGATTTGCAGTAAAATTATTTATTGTTCTTAATTACAAAAAAGACAAGAAAAAATATTAAAATAAACAAAACCAATCCCCACACCCACAAAAAACATCTGTTTTCATGTGGAAAGCCAGTTTCCTAGTAGGCATTTATCAGGGACTAAGGCCACTGGAGGAAAGCAGTATTACATAAATCGGATGTGCAGTTCTGAGCTAAATAAATTTTTAAATATTTTGCATAAATTAAGGACATTAAATTATGCATAATGTGCATAATTTCATCCTTTTGTAAATGATGTTCCCACAGTTAGTGATTAAAGAACATGGTGCAGCCCCTCTAGTTCAAACAATTAGACCTTCCACAGCTCTGTCTATAGATAGATATTCCTTAAGCTCAGCAAGGGGACAGGAGCGTGCGCTAGCACTTGGCTATGATCTGCTCCCTCTTTTTGATGACTTAAGAGGGCTGTTCAGGACAGAGTATCAGCCTATATGAACACTATCAACCAGCTTGAACAAGTCAGATTATTTAATTAGCCCTATTAAGACCCTTCTATTTTTATAACTTATTTATGAGTGTTCTTGCTAAGCTTTGAAGGTCCAGCTTCAGATATGAAAAAGATGTTTTCAGCTCATTTTGTTAATCTTGAAGGGTTTTATACTGTGACTCCATTACATTTTCATCCTAAGAAAACAAAAAGGGGCTCTGAAAAGGAGTTGTGAAGTTGGGAAATTCACGTCTGCAGTCCCGACCTGCAGGTTTCAAGCATAGGGCATTTATGATGTCCATGCATGATGGACATTTGCTTGGTTGCCAAAATGTGTATTGTATGCCTTTGCCTTAGACCATCAAAAATCCAGAGCATGTTTATTTAACACCTATTTGAAGTGTTTTGGTTTTCCCCCAGAGGAGAAATGTTCCTCGAGCATCATTTAAAGACTACCATGCTGTGAGTATCTTACTTGATGTCCAGTGCTGACAAAACAAGGTGATTCTTGTTTTGAGCATCTGCTTTGCCATCCTTTTACTGAGATCCACGTTCTGCTTTTATCTAGGTTTTTTGAGAGGAGCAGAAAATGATTTGATGAAGTAACTACTAAATCAAACATTCCTGTTTACCAAAAGAAAAAACTTTTAAAGCAGTTGTGTCCAGAATTTAATACCTGTGTCATGGTTGTACCTTCAGAGTGTTTGAAAGGGCTCTAATTTCATCACAAGGGAGGGACTCTTATCTACCACTCCAAAATTAAATTCATTTGCAAAGAAAAAAAAAAAAAGTAAAATTCTAATGTCTGAATTCAGTCAATGAGCTTTTTCTTTCTGATGGAACCACTCTGGGCTAGTTTGGAAGAGGAAACTCCTCAGGTATGCAGTAACATTATGCTTGGGAAAAAAAAAAAAATCACTGATGTTTAAGTGCTGGCTTGTGGCTTGAAGCTCTGGCTGTTCTGGTATCAGTAAAGAAACAGTTAGTTAAACAAAGATCAGTCCCAAGGGGATGCTGAAACAATATATGGATTTGGAAGTAAGGTTAAGGCGTTTTGAAAGTGGAGGGTACCCGTGTGAATTATGGTTCTGCCCAAAACTATCTCAAACAAATGTGGTTTGGATAAATCCAGGCAAATGGCATCTGCCAGCTCACTTCTGAAGATTTTATCCAACTTTAGCTGCAGGTGAATGTGCAAAATTTCATCCTCTTTGCAGAAAAGTCTATATATGTGCTTTAGTGAATTATATCATCAGTAAATTATTTTAATAGCAAATAAGCCTTTATTACTTTTGCTCTTGCTTTATTGCATTTGCTGCTCTACATTCAATATGTACAGCATTGGCACAAGATAGCTTGCATGCTCACTAGTGCATTAGCAGGAGAGATGGAAACTGTGTTCCAAGACCATAATACTTTGAATTTGGTACTGTTAAAGCCAGAAGAAAAAAACCAAACAAAAAACCCCAAGAGCTGCTGCACATCAGGCTCCGTTAGAAAGCTAGGAAATAACAGCTTATAAATGAAGCAAGTTTCTCACAGAATATGCTGAGTTCAAAGGACCCATCAGGATCATTGAGTCCAGCTCCTGGCCCTAGTTCTGGAAGGTGCCAAGATAAGACAAAATTAATACAGCTTCCAAAGTACCAGGGTGTTTCTGGAGACAGCTTTCAGGTTAAAACAGAACTGTGGGCAATTCAGGATAGCAATATAAATTTAAAAAGGGACAATGATAAAGAATGGAAAAGATACTTAGCGTAGTATTTGAATATGGAGAGTACTGATCAAGTAAACTGTGCACATAGGTTTAGGCAACACTGAAAAAAATCTCACCCCTTGCTCCACAATTAAATATTGAACAGTACACAGAAATAACATGGAATTCGAAAGCTGAGATAAATTTAATGTGGACTAATGTTATTTTGATGAACGTGTTGAGTAAAATGCCTACTGTAGTAATCCGCTTTGCCTGCGTATATACCTGTCTAACAGAAGGGATTTATGATGGTGCTGGGGAGCATTGCATGCAGCAACTGCAGCACTACGATAAATAGCAGTCTTGAAGAGACAGGCCTGACATGGAGAGGAATAGAAATTTGTATGAACAGCCAAAGGAAAAAACACAGTTTACTTTGAAAGCAATCTTTCACTTGCCAAATTAATTTTAACGTTATGTGTGTGGCGCAAAAGTTGCTGTAGAACCCAAAGAAGGTCTTGTACGCTCCAGTGTGCCATTTTTTGCATTGACATCACATGTGGTAAGAGGACACCAGCTCTCCTGCAAGTCTGACCTGGTTCCCTGAGGAGGACAGAGCCTTGTCCAGGTTTTCACTCTTGCTGGTGGAAGGTGAAGTAGGAACAACTAGGTTGATTTACTGAAGTTGCTTTGGATTCGCACGCTACTGCCTCACAGACAAAAATGTCACATGAAAAGTCATTTTACATAAGACTGTCATACAATTATCTCTTCAACTGCCAACTTTTTTATACCCTTATGACCTTGCATGGCATCACTGGAGTTCGTACATACAATTACCAGGCACTTCTGGCTCAGGTGCCTCAGAAGGCAAAGTACTCATTGAAGTCTTGTTTTACCTTTTTCACAACATAAATTTGGAGCCAGCTGGGAGAGAGGTTTTTATATAAATAGCTTGAAAATCCAACAAAACCTATTTAATTTTGTTATTGGAGAACTGCTGGCAAAGAACTAGGCTTCCTTGCCAGTGATCCAGCCATTAAATGGGCTCAGATACCAGGGATCCCCCTGTATGAGTGCAGACAAAGAACAGGTCTGTCCAGTCCCTCTGTGTCGTTTTCCTTTCCCACTCGCTGCTTGGGAAGCTTTTTGCACATCAACATAATGAGGCTTCACATGCTCAGTCTTGGCTTTCTTGCCCTTCCCTAGATTGGCACCTGATGGGACAACAGAGGAAAATAGTCTTGTTTGGTGCATTACACTGAGCTGAGCACACTGTTGTTTAGCATTACACTCCCCTTGCCATGGATCTATTCAATGCTCCATGCAAAGGAGACATGGTTTGTATAAGGCCAGTAAGGAAGGACAGTGCTGCTCCTCCACTGCTCAGGAAACTGCAGGGGACATTTTTGAAAGTGAAGTGTCAACAATTCCATGTACAGTGAGTTTGGATAGGAACTTCCCTGGGCACATCTGGAAAATGAGGATGAAAAAAACGTGTTACTGGAAATTTTGGGTCTGCGCAGTTAGATGGATCCCTGGTAGGAGATTCATTTGCAGGCTGACTGCTGAAACCATCAGTCTCAATGTTCTGTCACTCTTCTTTTCATCTCTCATTCTTTACTACTCTTAGGGAAACAGACAGGCCAAAGACCACTAAAATTCTCATAGAATTGAACTGCATTTGGTGTACATTCCTTCTTCTCTGAGATATTGTCCGAAATACTAAATATTTTTCATTTGCTGTTTCTTTAAAACAAAAATGTATTTCAGAGGGTTGTAACTCCATCCCTTCCCTCCCTTTCATTGTTCACACTGTTCACTGTTATGAAAACTTCCAAGTAGTTAATAATGAAGAAAACCTGCAAGTGTAATACTGTCAACCTGAACACAGAGGGGTGAAGCTCATGACCTGAAAAGTAGTATCTTCTGAGTGGGTTTCTTATCAGTGCACTGCAGAGGTGCAGCATAATTTTGAAGTAGTTTTTCAACTTCATTCATGAATAAGACCAGTATTTTTCATAGCTAAGTTATATATGAAAAAGTGGGTATTTTATTATTTCCTTTTTTCTTAGTTTTTAAAAGCTTGATACATGTAGCGTTGGATCAAGGCACACACGAGACTGGCCAAAGGGCATACAAAGCACTTTGGTTTTTAGTTTAAGAAACAGAATGATTATTGCAACAAAGAGTGGCTTGGGGTTTAAACATGAAATAGCTCATAGTTCAGCAGGAAGGCAGAAAGAAACATGTTACCTTACAGATTTACCAAGGAATTTCTGGATAACTGTGACAGTAATGGGCAGTATTCCTGACTGTAACAGCAGTATACTGAACACAGACTCGTATATGCTTCAGAATAGCTGCATTCCCCATTTGTCTGCTCACCTTTGGGACCACAGTTTTTGAGACCTTGCTTTTATTGCCTTGGGTTTTGTCCTGCTCTCTTTTCTTGCGAAACTGCACTTTCAGCCCTTTTTCTTTTCAAAGCAGTTTCAAAGTGTTGTCTCTCTCTTCCTGCCCTTGTCTCCCAAATGCCTGTGAGCATCCATCACTATTTTCTCTGTAATATACAGACCACTGGTTCTGATAACCAAAAATCTATTCCTAAACGGTATCTACCCCCTTGGTTTGTAGAGCCTACCACTTTTTTTTGTTTTAAATTTAAATTCCTTATTAGGAATTTGATTATGCTTTCCTCTAGGGATTAGGTGTTTTTAACACTTGTAAAAAGCTTCAGTCTCATGCATATCATCAATTTGATTATTCTCTTTTAAATTTGATTTCACCACTGTTGAATGGATATATCCAGACAGCTGATATTGCCCATTACTACACACATTTTTGTTTATTGAATATTGTTGTGGTTTACAGATTTAACAGACCCAACACTGGAAGTTCTGTGAGTTTGTGTAACCACTTTTTGATCTTCCTGATTTGCCAGGTTCAACGTTATTTTATTGATACCAAAGTGAAAAATGGCCTGTGCTTACACTTACAAGGATCTCAGATGTATGTTCTGACTGCTCAACACGGCAAGAAAATTCACTTTCACAGTCAACAAGTCATCTTACTCAGTAGAACACAAAAGTTAAATGGTCTGTAACTTCAATATTAGCAAGGAAAATACAGTACAAATTACTAAAAAATACTAAAATATAGAATTGTGGTCAGGTATCCCCACTACATTAATCGCAGCAGTAGCCTGAAATTTGAAACTTTTAATAAAAAGTTCTTAAATATAAATTATATGGCAAATGTACAGTACATTGCTTTGTCAGTCTTTTAATCCAGTGTTTTGCAGTAGAACAGCAACTGTTAAGTCAGTCTTTTCTTGTTTTCTTTAAAAAACAAAACAAACCCAAAAAACCCAACAAAACCCAAACCAGTCTTTCACGTCCCTCAGTATCATGAGTGTGAATGATCTGAATCTGGAATACCACTGTCTCTGTAGCTCCTGTTACTACTGCTTTCACTGTGGCTGTTCTTGTACAGATTCATGCCGTTAGGTGGAAAAATGGTGTGTATTACAAATTCCTCCTTGGACACTTGGTCACTGGTTATTGGTATCATCTGGAAAGAAGTCTCCCTGATTTCCAGGATGGAGTTATCCTTCTTGGTTCCCGCTTCAGCATAGTCATCTTTTCTCCGGCGTCCCTTGCTGTAGGTGCAGTTCCGGGAGAACAGGGACCCGTTTCTGTGGACGTACCAACAGACCAGGGCCAGCAGCCCTATGGCCACCAGCGCTACTGCGCCGCCGATGATGGCGGCCAAGGGCAAGCTGGAGTTTTTGTAAGGTTCTTTCTCCTGCTCCCGATTGAGGGTGGTGGTAGGGTTGTACATCTTAAGAGGTGCTGTCTCGGTCTCGATGCATTCGGGTGTTTCATCGGAGAGATAGATGTTGCTGGTTTCCATGGGAACCATGCACACACGGTATGGTGACTCTGGTTCGAGAGCTGTGAGCAAATAGTCGTTTCTGTCGCCTGTAACTATTGTTTCAGTTATAGATCCAAAGGCAGGGCTGTGACCCATCTTGAGCCAGCTCAGTCTCAGAGCAGTCATTGGTAGTGCAACTTTCCAGGAGATGTGAATAGTCTCCGTGCTTACAGATTTCACAAATATTGTAATGACTTTGCGTACCGGGCTTGCTGTGGTTCTGTAGTTTTTATTTAGGTTGGGAGTCTTGATGTCTGGTTGTTTGGTCACAGAAATAGGCCAGTGTCCCTGGGCTGGGTATAACGTGTTTGGTACTGCAGTAGTGATTTGGATGGTGCTTATCACGCTATCGTCCTTACAGTCAAACAGTTCTGCGCTGAGGTCTTTGATAGCCATCCCACGTACTTTTTCTGGTGCCTGACACATCAGTCCACGCACGTTCACTTTTAAAGGCAGTGACTGTAACCAGTCGCGTACCCATTTCATTTTGCACCCGCAGTGCCAAGGGTTGTTGCGAAGAAAAAGTTGAGTGATGTTGTCCAGATCATCAAAGACACCCTGAGGTAAATTGCTAAGATTGTTATTGGACATATCTAGTCGATACAATTGCCGTAAGTAAGAGAAAGCATTGGGTGGCACACGGTTGATGTGGTTTTCTTGGAGATAAAGCTTTCTTAGGTTTGTTCCTGGCAAATTCACCGGTGCGGCTGTGAGTGAATTGCGGACCAATGACAATTCTGTAAGATTGACTAGATTCATGAAGACTTTGTCTCCTAATCCATGATTATTTAGAAGATTTCCATCTAAAACAAGGCGTTTTAGATTTGTAAGGTCTTGAAGGGACAGCTCAGAAATTGTGGAAATACGATTATCATCCAAGCGTAGCTCTTCTATGGTTTTAGGCAAACCCCAGGGAATGGTGCTAAGGTGATTCCGAGAGAGAAAAAGAAGTCTGAGATAGATGTTGTCCCGGAAAGCTCCATCCTCAATGCTAACGGCGGAAACAGAATTATCATCCAAATGCAGTTCTTCCAGATAAGGAATTTTTGAAAGTGAATCATAAGTAATGGTCCTTATATTGTTCTCCTGCAAATGCAGTTCCTTAATGTACTTAGGGAGGTTAGTGGGGAATTCATCTAGGCTGTTGCGGTATAAATATATTCTTTCCACCCTAAGCAAGTTCTTCAGTTCTGAAGGAATCCCAGCATTATTTATTTGATTGTTCTGAAGGAAGAGGGTAGTTGCATCCTCTGGGATTCCTGTAGGAATAGATGTCAAATCGCGATCATTACAATATATGAAACCCACATCACAGCGACATACTGAAGGGCATGGTTTGGCACTAACAGAATAAGGTGCCATGTCAAGTAACAGCCCTATTTTAGTCCAAACTAGGAAGATGCTCCAGGTAACACTAATCATGGTCAGGAATGATGAGATTTCTATACAGTTCTGATCTTCAACAATCTAAAAAAACCAAACAAACAAAATTATCCAGATCATCAGTGAAGAAACCGCAATAAAAAATCAACTTCAACATTACAGAAGACATCTGAAACACACATTAAACCAAAATTCAAGTGCGTAGATGCATTTTACTTTCTTTTCCTTACATCAATAATTCTATTACTTGTACTAATTCAATTAACTTAATAGGTTATTTGCATCGTGATTGAAAAGAATATAATCAAGTATGTCTGATCTGTGAATTGTTTTGCTTAAGCAACAAGGCTCTTTCTAAGGATTCCTTCACATTTCATGCGTACCGACAATCTTTGTTCACAGATACCAGATAAGTACAGAACTGAAGTCACACCAGAGTTCAAGTAAATCATTCTATATCTGAAAGATAAGAAGTAATTCCTAAGCCAGCTAACTTCTCCGGGAGCCCTTAAGTGAACTATAAAATCTTTACCAAACCCACAAGTCTAGTGGTAGCTATTTCGGAAGTTCAAAAAAAGCCCTAAAGGCAAAGCATAAAATGCAGACAAAAGAGTGAGGGCCAGCAAAGACTTCTTCCCAAGTCTTCCCAAGTCTTGAGCACTGAAGTGCTCAACTTCACAGTGTGTAACTTACAAACACTGTGGACTACTTTGCTTGGTTTTCAAGCTTAACTGAGTGTTCAGAAAGGTGAATGTTACAACTGGCAGGTAACTGGTAGAGCTATGGCTTTCTAGTTCACTGGATGAAATATTTCATTACGTGCTTAATTTCATCTTTAAATATTTGTCATTCTGAAAAGTCATCTTACTAAGTAGCGCTCTCGTAAGAGTCTATTTGGCAGGTTTAACCACATTTTCCCATCTTATTAGTAGCATAGTATAAATTAACTCTTGAGACTGAGATTGTACTTTGCATTGGTAGTCTGTTTGTACACTGAGCTCAGGTAATTAGCATTTTTATAGCTTTTAAGACAACATAATTCAATTATCATTGTAATTAGGGTTGTGAGAACTCCTGCAAGATGACCTATGCATTGAGCCGTGTCATGACCTTTTCTCTTATAGGTTCATATATTAATTGAACTTTATTCTCAGAGGCATGAAAAGGAAAATAAATTAATATTGATCCTACCGTATTTAAAGGTATGAGTAAATTTTGTGCTTGAGGGTATCCAGTAAAGGAATGTCTTTCTGCCCAGTCACTCTTACGGTTTACTCCATGAAGCAGTTTTTTCTCGATAGTGTTTACTCAGATGGTCCTTGGTGGTGGTGTGCGTTTCCTGGCTCCTGGCACGATACTCAATGAGCATTCCAACCAAGATTTATCATGGTACATAAGCACACCAGGCCCCAATGCAGAAAAGCTTCAGCTTCCTTCTATTTTTGTCCTCATGTAAAGTCAGTGAATGAAGAGCCTCTTTTGTTTGGTTTAATGCCTTCAGCAGGAATTACTTTCTTTGTAACTCTTACAAACTCTTCTGTGCAGTGTAGTAGTCAGAGGAGGAAACTTTAGCACCGCGTGATAGAAACCATTCATTATGCTGAGGCTCGAGAGATTGCAGCCTCTTCAGGAGGTCAGGAAAGGGATGCTTTTTCCTATCCAGAATTATCCAAGTATGACCTTTGTACAGTAGCTACATCCTTATACATCCACACCTCTTTCAGAGAACCATTTTCCGACTCTCACTTTTCAACACTGCTTCCAAATTTGTAATGCAGGAAAGAATTCCTCCTGTGCTGCAAGAATGCAAGTTACTCTACCGCAGAAACATCAAGCAATTCAGATGGTTTTCTTCATTATAAAAAACCCCTACAAAAATATGATTTCCTTCTCAGAAAACTCCCATTTGAAAGCTTTCCTCGAACTCTTAATGTCCTGCAAAAGCAAAAACAAAAAAGTTGCAATTAATAACAACTGGTGCACACTAGTTTTAAGAGCTGCATCCCCTGTACACAATTAGCACACCTTGTTTCCCCAAAGCATTGGTATTTCAGCAAAATACACAGAGTTCTTTCAGAAAATGTTTTGCAGTGTAGTTTCATGTTACTGCAGTTTTGCTGGAACTATATTTTCCCTTGTTTCAGTAGAAAAATAAAGGCAGAGAGTAACAAAGTATTTGTAAATTATGTTTTTCACCTGATGTCAAACGCCAGTGTTACCTCCTTGGAGGAGGCCAGAATGGTTGCTTGCTTTGTGTTCCTGGTAAATAGAGATAGATGATGATGTTCTCCTTGGTTTTAAATGTGAGGGAGCTAATTACTGTTCACTAGTTACTGGGTGAAGGGGAAAGCGTTCTTGCCAAAATATTGTATGAATATTTCCCATTTGCAGCATGTTGATTCTGAGCTAGGGACCAGCCAGGCATCTATGTCAGCTTTTTGGCAATACATAGGTGGGTTTAGTCTAAATTTTCAAAAAAGAAGAAAAATATTATTTCTTTTGTTTGTATTTCTTACAGAATGCTAATTATTTTTAAAACAGTATTCTTAACTTGGGCTACTTTGTATCACTACTGCATAAAGTATCCAGTGAGATACAAGGTGGCATGTCTGAAATAGAAAGTGGTTAAATCTGAAATTAAACAAATCCTTAACGTTTACTTGCTTTTCTCTTTCATGACTTCACATTTGTCCAAGGGACTGAGCACAATCCTTGGAACCAAAATGCTTGGCAGGAATAGCATGCTGACTAATGCTTGCTTAGCTGCCTTCCTGGGAGCAAAACTAGAACAGCTTCTGGTCCTCCATAAAATACTCGACCTAAACACAAATGCTCTCTGTTTTAAAACTGTCTTTTGCAATTTGTAGCAGGTCTATTATGAAACAGATCAGTCATACACCTTATAGCAACACAAAATATGCAGTGATATAAAGATATTTAAATAGATACAAATCCTGCTGCTCTTTTTCATAGAAAAATGTTCAGCACTAAAAAAAAAACCCAAAGCCCCCACTTAAGAGACAGTATGACTGTCCAGTGAGGGAGTGGAAAAGGCTTCTTCTCTCCTGCTGCTGCTTTCGTGCTCCTCTGAGCTTCGTTTTCAGCACCTTATTTTCAGCAGTTGTCCAATGAAAAAAATAACTCAAAATGAGAGACCCTCACTGTGGCATAAATAAATATTTTTATGTATGCTTTATATAAGGCAAAAAATCTATGTGGCAACATTTTAAAATAGAAGGGAATGCATGTTTATTGGTAACTTATGTAATTTGGGTAAATTATATAATCATTATGAAATGGAACAAGAAAGCTCTGTATTCTTCCAGTGTCTAGTTTTCTTGCTCTGTATTACTCAAGGGTTTGGGGAAAGAAGCCCAGGCCCTATTCCTGAAACTTTGATATAAACGGCAACTTAACAGCTGTAGAAAAAAAATGGTGTCTCTTAGGAACTAATGTGAAGTCATGAGAGTATTTTCTGGAGGGGTATGGTGAAATAGGAATATAAATTCCTTTAATAGGCCTTTGAAGGCTACAATAACTTTTAAGTACTTAAAATCATAAATTTTCTTTAGAACTCTGAGCTGTAAAAAACTTGTTAGTATTAAGCAAAACGTTGGCTCTAGTATGCATACATTACACAGATCTCTGCACACACAGAAAGTTCATTTGTTTTACCTTTCTAGCACATAAACTGTTTCCTCTGTGCTTCATTTGATAGTCATCTCTTCATTTATTGCCACTATTATAATAGCAGTAATGTGTAGGATTAAAATGAAAGCACTAAAGCTCATTAAGTTCCTGGAATTTTTTTTATCCCTTCTCTCAAAATTACATGAAAACAAGAGCAAAAAAAAGAAAACGTCTCTTTGGAGAAGACGACACTGTTTCAAAAATGTGGATTAAGACTATACCCCCCACTCCCTTTTCTAAACTTAGAATAGTTTTCTTCAGGTCTTGATTGTTTGATATCTCGCACTTCCCTTTTATATCTCAAGCTATAGCTGAAAACAATGTTTTTGCATATCAAAGGCTCCAGTGATCTGTCTACAGAGAAGAAGGGAATCCTGCTGCCATGCTCCAACTTTTCCCTTCTTGAGCTGTCTCTAAATATTCCCTGACACCAAGTCATTATAGCTGATCCGGCAGGATGAAAAGAGAAGTGACCCCCACTGGTACAGACACAGTGTCCAGGTTTCTGCAGCATCAGATTGGGAGGCTTCATGGACACATGGTTTTGAATGAAGCCATTATTTTTGAACAGACCAGATTTTAGAAACTCTGTGCTAAAATTAATTTTTAAATGCAAAAATCACTCTTTGTTTTTTGGTAACAAAAGTAACATTGGAAAAAACTATACAGCAGCCTTTTTGCTCTTGATTCTGAGTTGAATGTTTTCCTGAACTTTGCTGAACCACATGGTTAAATTAGTTTTCCTGGGACTGTGTAAGCAAGTGAATTACTAGAGATAGCAGGTATGTGTGGGCCTTGCATGTGGACTTATCGCTGTGGTACAGCTAAGGGGACATCTCATTTTAAAATGTTCAACGTAAGTCGAGCTATACAAAAAAAAAAAAAAAAAAAAAAGGTACCTAAGAAGAACATTGTATTTACTCTAAACTATGGAGTCCAGCTGCACTCGCGGTACTGTAGGCAGGCAATGGTTTAACAAAATAAATAGTTTTGATATATTTGAAAAGTTGGGATTTTTTCTAGAAACAGTGTCAAAGATTTCTTTCCAAGCTGTGATAAAATGTGAATAAAATCAAGACCTGCCTCACTTGAGGTCACACAATGCTTATTTGAATTTCTAATCTACCTCTGTGTTCTCCAGCAGGAACTCCGGTAGCTCAGTGGCTTCTTTCTTACCATCAAAGTAACAGAGGAAAGGGAAACTACTAGGTTTTTTAGGTTGTAAAAGACAAAACTATTATTCAAAGCCACCACTAGAATATACATACTTGATAAGCCAATTTGCTTAACCAGTGTACATCTGTTCCAGAATGAGCTCTGTATTTGTTTAGAATCTGAAACATACCAGAAAGACAAAATATGCTCATTTTTAAAAATACTTGTGAAGTCCATCTACTGCTTATAATGTCAGTTGTGCTTGCAAAGGTCATGCCGCAGCTTAAATAGCTTCACCAACTTTTTTTTTTTTTTTTTTAAGAAGTTCCACAGTGCTAATCTAGCCTTAAAACAATGTCCACACTTTGTTTTCTTTAAGTGTATTACTCAGGGTCAGTTCATAGTGACAGCAAAATGCTTTCTAAGCACCCTGTCTAGGAGCTGCAATTTCCACGATCATCATATTTCAGGAAGGTGCCCCAGTCTTTTGTTTGGTGCTAGGCAAGCAGAAGGTCCTCTAGCTGTCTTTCCAAGGGGTAAAAAAATGCAAAGGAGTTTGTTAAAGTGAGAGTGAGCCCTTCAATCAGGCTATATCACTGTGTGTTGGTGAATCTTTTTTGTTGTTGTTTTTTGTTGGAGGTTTCATTTACTTGCAGAAAACTTGCTCCCACTTCTTGTGCAGTAGGAACAATACTGCTTGTGTCTTATTAAGTCTAACTCAAGTGTCTTAAAAAATGCAAATTTTTATGTGATCTTCCCTCAAATGCAAGTAAATCTGACTTAGAAACAAAGTCTGAGTAAAAGCTTGACTCCACACCTAAGATCAGCCAAACCTGTATTTGCTGTAGAGGATGGAAATGAACTTTGAGTGGTTCTCTTCTGAAGTTTACTTCTAAAATCTTACCTAGTTTTGAAGATGCTTGGTTGAAAAGACCCAGACTATTACTCTATTCCTTCTCACTCTCTTGTTTTGACTACTCTGCTGCAGGAAAGGTTGCACGTTAAGAAAACACTTTGAGGGGGAGTCTTTTGCAATGGATTTTTGTTTTGTGTTTTAGTGCTCTTTGAGTTTAGCCAATTATGGCTTCTAGGTTTTCTTTTGAGAGCTGCTGCTGAGGTAACTTGTCTGGGCATTAAATAAAAGAATAGAGAACAAATGCTGCCATTGTTTCAAGGAAAAAAAAATCTATTTTTCCCCTCTTGACAAGTTTAGGTAGACTTATACCTGATAGGGAGTTTCTGGCACAAAGCTCCAGACATGTAAAAACATTACTTAAACGCTAGATAAAGTTTCAGTAGTTTTGTTTCTTTCCTTTGAAAAGCAGTTGTTTGCTCATCTCCTGATTATTAAGCTTGCTCCTCAAAAAATTAGAAAAAATGTGAAGCTGTAAGAACGTTTGGATTCTCACAGCTCATGAAAGGCAGAAGAGAGTTAGTGATGCCATAAGATGTGTACCGAACACTTTTCAAGCCTCCTGCCCTGAGTGGTATTTGGCTGCTTATTAAAAGTAAATGTAAGCAATCACATATTAATTCTTCCGTGCATTCCTGTGCTTTGAAGTGATTAAGGAAAAAACTTGAGAGCTAACTAGCCATTAGCATCCATGCTTCCTGCTGCAAGGAGACAAAGATGGCCATCTCCCAACTGAAGCCACTTCAAATAACTGCAACTGCAAAGTTCGCAAACTCCAGCAATTGCTTTTATTAGTCACCATTGCCTTACACAATATCTGACAACTTTTAGCTACTGGTGACAGAGGAAAAAAAACCAAACCAAAACAAACACCAAAAACCCCAACCCAGAAACTCATCTTTACTTTGTTCTTGCTGTAAAATGTATCCTCTTTATTTCTGGAGATCAAAGCTCACTGTGAGTTTACTACAGAGTTTTTTGCCCACTGGGGGGTGGTACATGCTACAAAACCTGTGCTTTTAAGAGCCACAAGTCAGATTTTTTTTGCTGCTGTCCAGTTTTCTCTGCTTTAATTACAACAAAGTCTCCTGTTGAGAAAAACAGAGGCAGCCTGCAAAGGAGGGAGTTAAAAAAAATAAAATAAATCACTCTTTTAGAGAGTTTACAGAATTTCCCATGCTGATTACCTTCAGTATTTATCTGCTTGTTCTCCAGTTAAAATGGTATAAGTGTGCAAAAAAAAAAAAAAAAAAAAAAAAGAAAGAGAATTAGCATTTTAAATATATGCCAAGGGCTGTCACTGTTTCTGGTATACAGGAGGAGCACAGAAGACAGGAAAAAACACAGCTTTTAGAAGTCATTCAATGTGGATGGAAAAATAAAAAAGCTTGATAGCAGCATGAAGTAGAAGGATTAGAATAGCCTCAGTGTATTTTAAGATAATTGGCCTTCCGTAAACCCAGGTATACCTTTTGTTTATGAAATATCTGAAACCCTGTCTTAAACAGGGCTGTATTGTATGGTTTTGGAATAAATTAAAGGAAACTTGAAGGTAGGTTTTCTTTTGAGGGAGGGAAGGGCAGTGAAACCTCTTGAGTATGACCTAATGCGGGGCATATATTGACAAGGAAAACACAGACTGATCTTTCTGTTTTATAGCAAATAATTCTTTTCTTTATACAGCTGAATTGACAAATGCATTTTTCAGTCTAATTCAAAGAAATGTTCATTAAGACGCCATATCCCCAGGCAATAGATGGTGAGCATAACTGATGCTTCTATCTTTTTGGGCAGTATATTTTAGACGAGGATATTTGGGTCAGGATAATGAACTAGTTTTTTAAAGTCTGAACATTTTCAGCTTCTTTGTATACTTTTTCTTTTTATAATTTACATGGAAATGCAAAACGTGAATCTTCTTGTTTTGAAGAGGCAAAGAGAAAATGCATACAGCTAACATGCAGGAATAAGATTTAATTGTAAAGTAATTCTGCATTTTGGTGTGAATCTGGTGTAGAAGATACTCCACTGTACTTTGTTAACTGACGAGAATTGATCTCTTGCAGAAGGGAAGTGACTTGCCTTCAGCCCAAATTAATAACCCGTCGGTAACAGCATTCCATGAATTAGTTAATTACACACACTCGTCCTCGCGTTTGCAACACTCCTTGCAACTTTGCCTGGATGTGCCAGGGTTGAGCTCAAACCCCTCTGCGGTCAGAAAGATTAAAACTGAGGCGACCTCAAAGAGCAGGACTGAGCCAGAAAGGCAGCTGTCTGTGCAAGAGCTGAGCTTTTATTCACCAAGGGGATGAGCCTGGAAACTAAGCAGGAATCAAAAAAAGAAAAAAGAATCAGCCAACCAACCCCAAAATCAGAAAGCTGTGCCTGGGTGCTGTGAGCTATGGCAGATGCTGAGAAGCAGGACCGTTGCGTTGGGAAATTGCAGGAATGCTCGGGCTTTGCCTGACCGACTAAGTTGCAGCTCCTAATTGCATTTGAGGAAAAGGGCTAAAACAAAAGATTCTGGCACATCCAGCAGTCGTGAAATGATTTTTGGGGTCAGAATCACGTAGAGATGAGGTGTGCAACGAAGTACGTAGTGAACTATTTATTTGCAAGCCATCTATAAATGAATTAGCTGCGCTGAACGAGGGCAGACAATCACTTAATATACTGAAAACAGCTGAAAAGTTGATTAGAACTAGGCGAGGACCTATGGAACGGCAGGAGGATTACGAGCCAGCTCTTCTTCCCAAAGAAAGTGGGGCGTCGGGGCGGGAATTTGGGCCTGTTGCATTCTTTCTGTGCAACCATTTTGTTGCCCATCTTCTCGCCCGCAGACTTTGTGGTGCGGGGGACAGCTCTGCGCAGGGGCGCGAACGCATCGCCTCGGCTTTTTATATATATATTTTTTAAACAGATGCAGCAAGAAGGGATGGAGGGAGGGGGAAGTTTGCCAACCGTGGGAGCGATGCGGGGTACGGGCAGGAGCACCCCCCCCACCATCCACGTTAAAACGCGCGGCCAGGGTCCCAGCGCCGCGGGGCGCGGGCGCTGCTCTGCGGGTCCCCCCGCGCTGCTCTCCGCCCCCGCGCAGGGCGGGTTTGCGCTGGCTCCTTCTCCTGCGGCCGGCGCAGCGCGGGCACCGCACGCCCAGCTCGGGGAGCGCCCGGCTGGGCTCCCCAATGTGCGGGCTAAGCCCTCTGCGCGCCCCGCCGCGCACCCCGCCGGGAGGGCGGGCGGGCGGGCTCTCCCCGCCGCAGCGCCGTGCCCGCACCCTGGCGCTGGGAAGCGGGTGCTGGTGTGGGGAGCGTGCCCAAACTTCCCTCCACATCCTCCTCCTCCTCCTCCTCCTCCTCTGCACCCCCCGACCCGCGCAAGTCCCGCGGAGGAGAAAAAGCGCTTATCCCGCGCTTACCTGCGGAGAGGCGCGGGAAGGGGCGGTCCCGGCGGCGGTCCCGGCGGGGCCGGGAGCGGAGCGCGGTGCGGAGCGGAGCGGGC
>VWPU01003791.1:8439-30522 GCA_013398955.1 Callaeas wilsoni
GATGGGATTCAGTTCCTGAGGGATGGACCGATGGGATTCAGTTTCTGAGGGATGGACTGATGGGATTCAGTTCCTGAGGGATGGACCCATGGGATTCACCTAAGAAAGCACAAAGAGCTCCAGAGCTGCCCTGATAGCATCATCGTGATTGTGATTTCCTTGAAAACTTGCCATCCATTTGTTTTATTGTGCTGGGATTTGCACGGTGGCGCAATTATATTGTAACTCTTGAAATATATTGAAACTCTTCCTTCAGAAACTCCATCCCGAGCCTCCTGCCAGGGCATCCTTTGTGGGAAGGCAGCTCTGGAGAGGGTGTTGTTGCCTCAGGTTCTGCACCAGAGTGTCCTGAAGAGCCCTGGGAGTGCCCTGGGCTCGCTGCCCTCCTGCACAGGAGGGTGCTGGGCAGATTGGAAGGTGCTAAAAGTCTCCCTGAATCCTTCATTTTTTTCTCCTCCAGGCATTCCCAGGACTTCAGTGGGAGGCAGCCCCCTCACAGTGCCGAAAGCACAGTCTGAGCGGGGTTTTGGATGAGTTTCGGGGCTGTTGTTGGATTTTCTTGCTCCCTCTGCTGCAGCTTTGGCCGCGGAGGGAAGGCTGAGGGCTCCGGCCCCGCTGTCCCCGGCCGGCCGCGCAGATAGCATCTCCGTGGCCCTCCTTCTTCCCGTCTCAAGTCCAGGAGGGATTCCTTTCCAGGACAACAAAGGGCTTTATTTAGCCCCGGTGCTGGGGCAGCCGGCGTGGTTTCCTGCCTGTGCTGCTCCGAGTGCCACCAACTGTTTCCAGGTCACGCCAGCAGCTCCGGCCGAGCATCTCCCGGCCCCGTGCCCATCCTGGGCCAGAATTCCTTTTTCCCCCCACCCAAACCCCCGTTCCTGCGGCTGGGAAAAGCATCTGCTCGCTGCAGGCTGCTGGGTTTGCCCCTTGTCGCCTTGTTTCTCCAGGCAGTTCCTCCTGACTCCTTCCACCTCCGGTGTTGCTGCAGGGAAATATTCCTCTGGGGAAGAGCTCCATGGAAAAACACTTGAGTGCCTTGATTTACACGGCAGCCTGGCCCTTAAACCGGGATTAAAAACCTGGGAACAGCCCCCAAAGCGCTGAGCACGCGGAAGGCAGCAAACGAGCAACGCCTTGATTAGATTTGAACCGCCAGTCTTGGAGTAAAAGTTTCAGGCATAAAAAGTCCCCAGCAATCTCTCCAGCAGATGGTTTGCCTGCCTGGAGCCGTGTGTGCACTTCGTATTTGCTTTATTATTTGAAGATATTGATTTTAGCAGGATGATCATACCCAGCAATTTGTTTTAATAGACCACTTTTATTAAGAGTGTGTTAGACTTGCAGCAGCCATGCATCTTTCTTTCTTTCCTTTATTTTTTTTTTTTTTTAATATTTCCAAGAGCTTTTTGGAATAAAATGTATGGTCTGCAGAGCAAAAGTCTGAGCTTCTGAGGGGTTTTCTCAGCTGTTTCTCCCAGAGAAATGACTCTGCTGTGTGTAAGTGGGTGAGTAGGAGCTGTGCAAGAGGGCGATAAATAGCAGAGCACAGTTAAATGCAGTTGGAAGGGTTATGAAGAGGCAAGAACTTGCTCAATTAGAAAAAAAAATGTATGTACACCCTATATATATGGTTTTTAATTCTAAAACCAGTATTTTAATTGCTATCCTGTCCCTGGAACTGTCCAAGGCCAGGCTGGACAGGGCTTGGAGCAGCCTGATGAATGGAAGGTGTCCCTGCTCATGGCAGGGCTGGAACTGGAGGGTTTTTAAGGTTCCTTGCAACTCAAACCATCCTGGAATTTTATGATAATCCCTTGGGAAGAGTAAATAAGTGAATTACCCATCTCTGCAGGGTGCAGCTGTATCCCTGTGTGCCATCAGATGCACAAAGTGTGATTTTAGGCAGCTACACTCAGTGTGTCGAGGTACCAAGATACCCTCAAAATCAGGGGTTTTTTATTTTTCTGGAAATTTCCCCATTAGTCTGAATGTACCAAAACCAGTTGAATATACCAGGAGCACGAAGGAGCTGCAGGAATGTGAGAGCAGAGAGGAGACACAGAGCTGGCCTGGTCACAGTCCTGCCCCGAGAGAGATGAGATGTTTCATTTAAAATTTAATTCCAGATAAATGCTGTTTGCAATGCTGCTCATTTTAAATGCAGTTATGGGATGGTGGAATCGTTTAGGTTGGAACAGAGCTTTGAGATCGTGGAGTCCAACACTTCCCAGCAGTGCCAATCCCAGCCGTGTCCTAAAGTGCCACATCCAAACACCTTTTAAATCCCTCCAGGGACGGGGACTCCACCCTGGGTCACCTTCTCCCGTTCTTGACCAACCTTTTGGTGAGAAAATGTCTCCCATTGGCTGCTTTTATGTGTTTTATTTATTGTCTTTGCAAATACACTTCAAACACAACCACCTGATGGGTTGCCTTGTTGATCCCGAGTTTACACTTGCCAGGAGCCTGGCTGGCTCCTGCTGGGCGTCCCCTCTGCCCAAGGAATTAGGAAAAAACCCCTCAGTTACATTGCCTTTGTTTCCAGGGGGATCCCCCCTCCAGCTGTAACTCATGCGAAGGAAGTACCACCTAAAAAAACCAACTTTGGTGGTGTTTCTCAGAGAGAAACCAAAACCGTAATTAGGAAATGAAGGAATGACTTTGAGTAAACAGCAGCGTAGTGCCAGGTGTTCCTGGAGCCTCAGAGGAGGCGTGAAACTCCTCAGTGGCAGCGAAGGAAGGCAGCCTGGGAGCACTGGGAACCGGGGAACCGGGGGAACCGGGGGAACTGGGGGAACTGGGCTGCAAAGGGCTCTTCCCTGCACCCTGGCAATTGCTGATAATAAAGTGCTGCTGTTTTCTACCTGGGAAAGGAGGTCCCAGAGGGACGAGGCTTTCCATTCTTCAAAGGAGGATTTGTTCAAATACGGGGACGGGAGCATCCTCGGTCATTACCAACTCCTGCTGCTCCTGACCCACTGCTCTGGAAACCACCAGGGCCTGCATTCCAAACCTCCTTTTGTCTGGAGTTTGAAGTCGTGTCCTTGCTCTTAGGAGTGATAAATAAAAAAGAAAGAGAAATCTAAGAGCCGCTTCTTTGGTTGTCTCCTGAAGAGAAGGATGCAACAGCAAAACTATTTTAAGTGCGGTGCCAGATGACCTGAAAAAATGACAGGGCTCTGCTAACAGTTACGAGCTCACAGCTAAATTCAGACACCACTTATTTATTGATGTGTTTGTACAATAGGAGTGGCTGGGAAGGCTGCAGACTCCCAGGTACCTTCTGATGGCTCATAATAAGCGCAGACAACACAGACCGGTGGTGAATAATAGAACAAAAAGCTCCCAGGATCACTGGGAATCAAAGCGCATATGGAAGTAGATGGTATCCAGTGAAACCTCCCGGGAAGGGGAGCGAGGGGCAGCTCGGGAGCCTGGCTCCAGCCACGGGGGAGGCAGGACTCACAGGACAGTCCCATTAAATAGGGACATCCCACAGAATCGCCGTTTGGGATCACAGTGCTGCTTCACCCCACAAACCACGGGGTATCCCACACAGCGCCGTGCAGAGGGCTCGACTGAAGAAGCTCCCAGAGTGGGTTTGGGTGGGATGCTGGGAACAAACCCTTCCTGGGAGGGCGGGGAGGCCCTGGCACAGAGGAGCTGTGGCTGCCCCTGGATCCCTGGCAGTGCCCAAGGCCAGGCTGGACGGGGCTCGGAGCAGCCTGGGACAGTGGGAGGTGTCCCTGCCATGGCAGGGGTGGGATGGGATGAGTTTTAATGTCCTTTCCCACCCAGGCCATTCCATAACTCTGTGATTCCGTGATTCCATGAAAAGGCAGCCAAATCGTGGGCACCATCCCAAACCTTTCCTCTCAGCACGGTGGTGATCTACGGTGAAAGAAAAAAATTATGAGATAATAAAGTAATGCATTAGAAATGACCAAGGTGCAGAACTTCCTGCAGGAACAGAGAGTTAATGACTCTGGGTGCTCCCAGAGCAGCTGGGAGGGTTTCAGGCCCCAGAAGAACTCTCCAGGCACAGCCCCTTCGTCCCCTCTGTGCTCGGGATGGCACCTTGGTGGCCACAGCACGGTCACGAGTGCTGCTCGGCGTGGCTTTGGCAGCGGGAGGACTGAGGGAGTTCACACGGGGAGTCTGGGATGAGGAATGCTCTGAACTGACTGTTTTCTCCCCAAAAGGACTTTCGCTGCGCTCCTGTGGGACACAGCTCCCCCCAGCCCCGTCTGTTACCGCAGGGAGAGGCTGGTGTTGGGAGGTGACTCCGCATCATTTACTGAGAGCTCGGGGGTGGCAAAGGCCACGCGATCGATCCGGGCAGGCTGAGGCTCCATCACTTACCGCGAGTGCTTCAGAGAGAGCCTTGGAATTGCAAACCCCGTCCTGGGACCTCTCCTGGCCGGTTTCAGATGAATTGTTACAGGTTTGCGGGTTTGTTTTTATGGAAGAAAAGAGGTTTGTTTGCTTTTCCTCCCCGTGGAGTTTACCCATCATCTTTTCTCATTAGGAGGGTGGCGGGAGGTCAATAGAGGCTCCTGCCTGGGCGAGGTTCCTCCATAATTTGGAAGGGAAATTTCCAGAGCTGCAGTGCCCGGGGCACTTTGCACAGAGCGAGCTCTGGACCACACAACCCCTCCCCTGACCAGCTCCTTCCTTAAACACAAAAGCTTTAAATTACCCAGGAATAAGGGGTGACTGTGGCCGTGCTGTTCTCCAGGATCACCCTGCTGGCTCCGTGGTGCCCCAGCCGCTGCTTGTGGAATTTGATTGCACGGGAACAAAGGACAGCAAAGCTCCCCAGGCAGGGTTTGTCAGCCTGTCCTACCCAGAGCACAGGTCGAGAGCTGCCTCCCCTCCTCTGCTTCCTCCTCCTTGTCATCGTTCTTTCTGCTCTTTGATTTCCTTAATTATTTTGGAATCTGGAGAATAATCCGCCGTCAAATCCTGCAGAACAAATTGAACGTCAGGTTTCCAAACCCTCCCGGTAAAGCAGATGGCATCACACGCCCGTGAATCTCCTCCCAGCTTCCAGAGCATCCAAAGGCTGACAGATTATCCATTAACGGGCAGATTAATCCTGAGCTGCACAAACAGTGGGAAGGGAAGGGAAACACGGGCTTTTGTCTCCACGAGAGGGAAAAGGAACGCGCCGATGTGGACAGGCACAGGAGAGGGGCAGCTCCAGCCCCGAGGAGCTCCCGGAGCACAGCCCTGGGCCAGCAGAGCAGCCCAAGCCAGCGGCGCCCTCCGGCCCTCCAGGGGCCAGGGGAAGGAAAATAACTGTACTGGGAAGGGCAGGGTTCATTCTGGGTGTTCCTGGTTATTTCTCTCCCCTTTCCAGCAGGACCCAGCCTTCCCATGGATCCTCTCCCCGTTCTGTTTGCTGCTGGCCGTTTTGGCCAACTCTCTTTGCCCCAACAGCAGCCAGTGCTGCTTCACCGGCCACCCTACAGCCAAGTGAAGGATTTTTGGTGCTCTGTGAGCAGGCAGGGCCCCCCGGTGCAGCATCAATGCCATCCCCTCCCCTCCCTGCCACTGATTTGCTTGGCAGGTGTGAAATATTAATTGCCTCACATGGGAGCTTGGCTCACTGTCTGTCGCGTTTGACTGAAATATCATTCTGTGCTGCAAATATAATTACTGGGGGTCTGGATTTTAAAAATAGCCTCTCGCCTGTCTGTTAATTAGGAGCCACGCTTTGCTACACAACGAGATATTTTGGTTAATTATGAAAGAGAAAAGGACAAATTTGTCACGTCTTTTGTTTTCGTTCCGCCGCGTCTCCCGGTGACAGCGGAGGGGAGCTGTGATGGAACTGCTCAGCCGACAGCGCCAGATGTCCCCCAAAACGGGGAGGGGGCCAGGGCTGCTGGGGTCTCACAGCTGAGGGGGTGCTGCTGCCTCCCCTCACTGCAGAGGAGTTTAAACAAAAGGAGGAAAATTCAATCAAAACCCAGAGCTTCACTCGAATCCTCCCCACGGTGCTCAGGGAGCCTCATTCGAACACCTGATTTATTCTTATTAAATGTGCAGAAGTGCTGAGCTGAGGCACCCAGGGCTGCAGCTGCAGCACCCAGCAGAGCCTCTCCTGCCCATCCCTGGGCTGCCAGCACGGCAGAGGTGACACAGGTGACACAGGTGACACAGGTGTCAGAGGTGACACAGGTGACACAGGTGACACAGGTGACACAGGTCCATCCTTCCCCCATCCTTCCCAAATTAAGAAATTCCGCCTTCTCCAGGTTGCTCACACCACTCTTCACACCCGTCCCTGGCTTCTTGCTTAAAAAGAAGGGAAAAGCCCCTTCCAGAGCACATGGAGGTGGTGAGTTTGGGAATGGCAGGCGAAGGTGCTGACAAACCTCCCCTCGGCCTCGTGTGCTAATTAATAATTCGTTAATAAACCTCCAGGAGAACAGGGGCCCATAGAGGTGCTGCGTTCCTGCCAGGCAGCAGCAGAGGGAGAGGGAAGGGCCAAGAGCGGCTTTGTTGGCCATGGAATCCCACGGAATGCCCAGTTCTTGGCCTGTGCCACACACAATGCACCATTCTGGTTAGGAAAACCCGTTTTAGCACATTGAAGCTGTGGAAATAACAGATCATCCCATGACTTTAAGGGTGTGCAGTGCCACGAGGGCACAAGGAGGACGAGGAGGAGCCAGCAAACAGTGGGAAGAGGAGGAAAACCTCCTATTCATGGTGCCATGGATTCCCTCCTCTTTCCCCAGGTTTTAGTCCTGTGTGTGTAAAAGATCAGCAGCTCTGCCTTGCCCCAAAAAGCACTGATTAGGCTGTTTCCTAATTATTTATGAAATTATCCAGCATTTCAAAGAATCCATGATAACAGCTCAAATTGATGTATTAAACAAGCCTAATAATTATTCCAACAATACTGAATGGCTGTTCTGTCAAACAATCATTTCATGTAGATGAAGAAAGCGTTCAGGAATAGCACCATAATTCATGATGCTTCCAGATTAATGCCACCAAAGTTCCACATCCTGTTCGTGAGGACAGGCAGAACTTCCCGTATGGAAAATTAAATATGCATACACAGAGCGTATATGAAGGTATCATACATCAAACCCAGTGAGAAACAACAGAAGGAGAGGGGGAAAAGGCACTTTTTGAGCCTGGAATGGTTGTGCAAGGATTTCACTGCTTCAGAGACTTCTCCAGGTATCAAAATAATCAGGAACAGAAAATGTTGCCTTTAAAACAACCGCCTGGAGGGCATCTTTGGAGCCCAAATTTCATTCCAAATCTTCTCTGAACCCTAGGCTTCCCTCAGTAGCAGGCACTCGAAATAGTAATAATAACAACAACAATAATAACAATAACAATAATAATAATAATAATAATTCCAAAAGAGCACAGGAAAATCCCACTAAATGGACTGCAGCAAATCTGCACTTCCCTTCTCCTGCTGATCTTTCAGGAACACTCAGAAAAATGGCACAAATTTTATAGCCTTGTGATGAAGATTAAAAAATAAAGCCCAGTAAAAAAATTCCCTGTGAATTATTGAAAGTGTAGCTCATTATAATGGGAGAAATGAACCTTTATTTTCAGTAAATGACACAGGAGCAGAAAAATGTCGGGATAATGATGCTCAGGCAGAACAATTATTTTTTGTGATGGAGAAGCATACAGTTTATCACTTCGATTACTACCCTGATTGGGGTTTTCTGTGTGCCCAGTTCAGAGATCAATAAATCAGGGGGGTTTCTTGCTGCTGGAGCTTCTCCCTGCTCAGAGCTGAGGTGCTGGGGCAGGTGCCTGGTGCTCCCCTGGGATGCTACATCCTCGCCCTGCACCTCTGCCTAAAGCCCTGAATTTCTCACCACCCCAACCCCTCATTTCACAACACTCTGACACAAACACTGAGCTTGGACAAAAGCTCGGGATTTACAAGTCCCACCCTTGGCCCTGTCCAAGCTGAGGGTGTGATGCTGTTGGTAATGATCAAAACCAGCTGCCACAGCAGAGAGGGGAATTTGGGGTTCTTGCAGGAAAAGGACAACAAAAACCTGCACAGGCTGAAGCTGAGTGCCCAGGGCTGTGCTGAGCACACCGGTCAGGGGGATCCTTCCCAAGGAGCGGTGGGAAGAGCAGGGAGCTGTGGCCACCCTCTGCTCCTGCTGTTTTCCCTGGCACTCCCCTCCTCTGGCTCTGTTTTCGTGACACTTCCCCCATAATAACCCGTGTCAGCGCAAGACTGACGTGACATAACTTTTATCAAGGGGAAATTTAAGGCTTAAGTGCCTTTAAAATGCTGGCATCAGTCACCAGGCTGTGCTCTCTCTCTCTCAATATTACACCCATTATATGTAATTCTTCCTCCTCTTGGAGAAATATTAGCATGTGCTTTTCTCCTCGTCAGTCATTTCTTTTGACCTTTGCATCATCAGCCGCCTTCAAGAGGGTCGCATTTATTCTGATGTCTGCCTTCCAGAGCCTCTGTTAACGCCACCACGGAGCCAGGTGGGAGCAGGATCCCTGCGCTTTAACAGGGAATGTTTCCTCCAGGGAATTCGAGGGCTTTCAGACTCCAGAGGGAGGCTCCCATCACTCACCTGAGAAGAGCACACTCGGAGCAGCCCGTGGAGCTGCTAAAACGCATTTTATCCCATTTATTTCACGGGCTTCTTTCTGCCACAGCAGCAGCTGGTCCTTGCAGGGTCGTGGCTGTGCTCTGAGGGGCTCCCATCCCATCTGGAGCAGGGTCACATCTCCAAAATTCAGCCCTTGCTGTCTCTTGCAGGGTCGTGGCTGTGCTCTGAGGGGCTCCCATCCCATCTGGAGTGGGGTCGCATCTCCAGAATTGAGCCCTAGCTGTCCCTGGCAGGGTCGTGGCTGTGTTCCCGTGCTCTGAGGGGCTCCCATCCCATCTGGAGCAGGGTCACATCTCCAAAATTCATATTTCTGTCCCTCATAGCCCAGCTCCTGCACTGCAGAGCATCAGGGCAGCTCAAAGGGCTGTTCCACAGTCCCTAAAGCATTTTGGGGTAAGAACCATCTCACTGAGTTAATAAGTTCTCACTTAATTTTACTTTCTAAATGCAGCAAAACCCTTAAAGCTCAGAAACAGAAAAATACAGAGCCTTGTCCCAGCCCCAGGGTGACATTCTGAGGACGAGCTTTCAGATATTCTAAAGCCAGTTCATTTACAATCCCCTGCCTCTACACATAGATCAAGTTTGGTGGTTTTTTTTTGGTTTTGCTTACCATTTGCCCTGCTACAAGTCAGGATCCGACCTCCCAGCTGGGTTGGGAGGACAGGACATCGCAGATCATTATTCCAAACCCCTCGTCCTTGAGTTCATCACCGGCATCTTCCGAGCTGGAGAGACAGGGCTGACGTCAGTGTCTGCGTGCCCGGGGTCAGGAGCACGTTCGGGGCATAAACAGTGAGAAGCTGAGCCAAACAATATCAGAAAACGCTTTAATGAAGCAATCTGATATAAATCCGAAATAAATCCGGTGTCAGTCCCCACCCAGTGCAAATCCATGTGATCCCTCCAAAGCCTGGCCAGCACTTCCCTCTGCCCCAGCTCACAGAGCCCACGGGAGCCGCTCCGGGATGCGCATCCAGGGAAAAACAAACCCTGGGAAGCCACCAGATGGCAGCCGGAGCGGAGGCACGGGAGCATCCCTCGCAGCGCCTGCATCCCCTGCACCGCTTCCCGGCGCTGACAGCGCCCCGGGCCAGGGGCAGGGGCAGGGGCAGGGGCAGGGGCAGGGGCAGGGCCGGCGTCCCGTGGTGGGGGGCACGGACCGGGCATCACCCCCGGGGGACGGAGCTGCGCCCTGGGCACCCGGGACCAGCAGCAAGCGAGCTCCGCTATCATCAGCTGCGTGCATAAATTATCCCTGTAATTACAGCATACGCACAAATTGCACCACATTAATCACTATAGGATACTAATTGCTGTGCCCACCGCCCCAGCCCCGGGGGGAGCCCCCCGCCAGCCCCCGCTCCGCCCCACACCCCGAGGTTCTGCTGCTGGTTTAACCGGAGCTGTTCCCTCCCGTTTGCCGGGGGGCTGTGCGCGGCTCTGGGCAGGAAAGGCTCCCCAAACACCCGTAATTAACCCTCTGCAGGCTGTCGCGCCCCGAGAAACCCCTGCCGTTCCCTCCGTGGGAGGCGGCGGCCGTTTGCTCCGAGAAGGCTCCTTTGTGTGCGCGCTGGTGGCTGCTCCCCGGGTTCTGGGGCCGTAATTGTGGCAACAGATGCTGGGGGGAGACAAGCTGCAGTCCGGGAGCTCTCGTCCTGCTCATTACAGCCTCCGTGAGCGGCCTCTTGCACCCCAAAGCTGCTGTTTAATGAGCCTCGCTCGGCAGCGAGCATCAATTAATCCTCGAGCACCTCGGCTCGGGCTTGATAAATGCAAAGCCAGTGAGTTAAAGCAAAAATAAGTGAAGAGCGAACCCTCACGAAATCCTCCTGCACAGGGCAGCCACAACAATCCCGGGCTGTGCCATCGGGTGTTATCCGTGTCTCCCACACCCCATTCCCCGTCCCAGCCAGCTGCGGTGTTTCGGAGGGTTTATCCCTGAAACACACGGCGAGGAGGAATTGAAAAGCCCTGCGGCTCGGGGATGGGAACCTGTGCAAATGTGCTCCGGAGCTCCGAGCGAGGAGCAGCTGCGATCTGCCAAGCCAAGCGGAAAATTAAAGAGATTGTTTTACAAACACGCGCAGGGCACGCGGGCCTGGGCACGCACGTGGGCAGGGCTGGCCCCGGCTCCCAGGGCTGGGAGAAGTTGGCCTGCGCTGGGAGGGGAGGGTTTGCGGTGCCTCGGCTCTCAAACCCCCTCTGCCAAAGGCCGCTTTCATCTCCACGGCACTGAAAGGCAATTGAGGGGGACGAGAGCCGAGCTTTGAGCTGCAGGGGAGCCCATAAAGGGCTTGAAAGTCTCCTTCCCTTCTAGGTCAGTGCTTTGCAGACAGGTCAGGGATCCACCTGTACGTTTAACCCCTTTTTGAAGTGAGAACCCCTCGCTTTCAGGGCTCAGCAGAGGTGGGAAAGCTCGGTGCACTTCAGAGCATGGCAGGAGCCCCACGCCTGTGGTTCGCAGGGGATTTTTCTCCTCAAGACTCCTCCTGCAGCTGAACGAGTTCACTGAAGGTAACACAGCTGCAGAGGGGTGACAGTGGCAGTGTGACTGTGGTCAGGATCCCTGCCGGAGGGCAGCAGCTTCAAAACTGAGGTGAAGGAGATGACAGCCCAACACCTGGCAGCAGTGCAGGGTCACCTGCCAGGCGGGGCTGGCAGCTGTCAGACATTCCCAGAGGTGTTCCAGGGATCTTCTGGCATTCTTCACCCACCAGGCCTGAATGTATTTCCTGCTGTGGGTTATAAGAATTCACTCTTACACTCTAATTTAATGAGGTGTCTTAAATGTGGATTTAATCACGGCATTAAGGTAACGGTCACTGCGTTCAAACTGCAGAGTGCAAACATCTTTCCTGAGCAGACAGCTCTGCTGCATCCTTATTAATCCAAAAATCATCTCCGTATTAATCACGCCACAGATTATTACTCTACCCATATCCATTACCAACCTGCTAATCCTCCAGCTCGTGCACTGGGGGCATTGGCTCCCCACCAGCAGCTCCTCCGTGGATGGAGGGAGGGAATTCTGCCCTGTTCCAGGGGTGCAACCTCGGGAGCTCCCCGCAGAGCTCCCCACTCCACAGCTCCCCTTCAAAAGGCAGTCAGTTCATTAGTGTGTGTGTGTAAATGAGGTGTTTGTTTGAGACCACTGCAGACGCATTTCCTACACCCTCACCCTGCCAATACACACCGAGCTCCAGCAGCTCCTGCTCCGCCGGGAACACAGGGAATGACAGCATCTCCGGAGGGCGGTTTGCCTTCTGGAAACACTGATCTCTTTTATTCATCTCCAGCAGGTGAGGCGAATTCCATCCTTTAGCATGAGAGGAGTTGCTGGCCAGGGCCATCATCCCTCACTCCGATACTTCTGGAAACATCAGGCCATCCTCCTGCTCCTACCTGTGCAGGCAAACAGGCCAGGCCACGCACAGAGCAATCCTCTGAGTTCCCTGCCAGAGTGGACTGGAGCATTTCTGGTTCTCGATCTGTTTGTTAGGGGCATTTGTTCCGTGTGACTTGCCCTGAGCCACGTCCCTCCCAGGAAGGGTGCTGGCAGCTGACCCGGGCTTGTCAAAGGCTAAAATGCTGTTTGAGCACACATAAAATATGCATGAGGTCCGTGACCCAGGCTGTAAGCCCCTGTACAGCCCGAGGCGATGCCTTTGTGGGGAGCTCAGAGACATCGCAGGTTCCCGCTGCAAAAATCAAATGAACGTCAAAAGAATCCTTAAAAACGCGTGCTGGAGCGCCTCTCCCCCTGAGAGCATCCCGACACTTCCCTTTGTGAAGGCTGAACACGGCAAAAAAAGAGGAACTTTTAAGCATTTCTATCTTCTCCTCAAAGCTCAGCCTAATTGAGTGCGAACAAAAGAGAAAACGCTTTCTCCTCTGCAGGCAGGCGGCGGCGGCTGGAGCGGAATGACAATTCCAGCGGTGCGGGGACAGCCAGCTCCGGCAGCCCGGGGTCTCCCCGCAGCTCTGCCACCCACCAGCACCTCAGCACCAGGGGTCCGTGTGCCAGGGCCGGCTCTGGCACCTCTGCTCGTGTCCTGGTGGCTCCTGGACAGCCACTGCCACCTAAACACAGGGGTCTGTGTGCCAGAGCCAGCTCTGGCAGCTCTGCTGTGCCCTGGTGGCTCCTGGACACCACTGCCACCTAAACACAGGGGTCTGTGTGCCAGAGCCAGCTCTGGCCCCTCTGCTCAGCCGCCCGGAGTCCCCCAGCCACCCCCCGCCACCCAAACACGAGGGGTCCGTGTGCCAGAGCTAGCTCTGGCAGCTGTGCTGTGCCCTGGTGGCTCCTGGACACCACTGCCACCTAACTACAGGCGTCTGTGTGCCAGCGCCAGCTCTTGTTCTTTTGCTGATGCCCCGGCCGCCCCGATCTACCCACTGCCCCCCCACGACCTGGGGCCCGTGTGCCAGAGCTGGCTCTGGCACCTCTGCTCACGTCCTGGTGGGTCCTGGACAACCACTGCCACCTAAGCACGAGGGGTCCGTGTGCCAGAGCTAGCTCTGGCAGCTGTGCTGTGCCCTGGTGGCTCCTGGACACCACTGCCACCTAACTACAGGCGTCTGTGTGCCAGCGCCAGCTCTTGTTCTTTTGCTGATGCCCCGGCCGCCCCGATCTACCCACTGCCCCCCCACGACCTGGGGCCCGTGTGCCAGAGCTGGCTCTGGCACCTCTGCTCACGTCCTGGTGGGTCCTGGACAACCACTGCCACCTAAGCACGAGGGGTCCGTGTGCCAGAGCTAGCTCTGGCAGCTGTGCTGTGCCCTGGTGGCTCCTGGACACCACTGCCACCTAACTACAGGCGTCTGTGTGCCAGAGCCAGCTCTGGCACCTCTGCTCAGCATCCCGGAGACCCCCAGCCACCTCCCACCACCCAAACACGAGGGGTCCGCGTGTCCAGCCCTGGCACCCAGCAGGACTGAGGGATGCATTTGTCCCTGCTGTCTCTGCAGTGCCGAGGCTCTCGAAATGGAATTCAGTCTCCCAACCCCCTGGCACAGGTGCCCAGAGGAGCTGTGGCTGCCCCTGGATTGTCCAAGGCCAGGCTGGACGGGGCTCGGAGCAGCCTGGGAAGGTGGAAGGTGTCCCTGCCACGGCAGGGGTGGCACTGGCTGAGGTTTAAGGTCTCTTCCAACCCAACCCATTCTCTAACACTATTCCTGGTGCTCAGCCCCAGACAAGCCCATTCCCAGGAGCAATAAAGGCGAGCAGGCATCATAAAACTCCAGTAATCAAATGTGAAAAGAACAGCCCAATTCATTAATAGCCAGACAAGCTGATAGAGACATTCTTAATTATCAAATATTACCATGGAGTTCATTTTTACCTGGGTTGTTTAAGCCTGACCATCCTCCTTCCCTTTTCCTACACGTGTTGCCCCGGGGCAGCATTGAACATTTGTAATTAGATTCCTTCACTGGAGTTAATTATGAAGTGACAATAAAGCCTGAGTGGTTCCCATTTTCCTAAGTATTATTTGGGAGTAAAAACAAACCTATTGTTTTGGCATCGATATTTGTAATTTTAAGTTTAACATGAACCTCGGGGTGTACTCTTGATACAAATAGATACAGACACATTCATGTTGGATTATGCTGTACATCTATTTTATATTGTGTTTTTATACTTTCACATTGTTTTATATACACTTGCCTGCACAGACCTATCAATATACTGGAGCACAGACAAGATTTCTCTTCGGGATGATCTCTAAATTAATTAATGAGTTTTCATCACATTAATGCCAGACTAGGACAACATCAATATTTTGCAGGTTCCAGGTTGATCTGGCACCTGGGGTAATGTGTTTTATATTTTATTATTGTTATTGCTTTTAAATTTTAATTAAATTATAATTTTTATGGCCCCAGCAGGCGAGGGGTCTCAAATGTCCCCTGGAAAGAGTCTGGACTTGAGAGGAGGCGATTTAATGTGGGTTTTAGTGATCTGCTCCATTTTAAGCAGTGAAATGTCCAATAACACGGAATTAAATTTCCATTACAAATGAGTTGGCCACTTAAATATTACCAGACCCTGCATAAATAAAAAGCAGGAGATTTTTGTGGCTGTTATTGCCAGCCTGAAATCACTGTCTGGTTCCATACAATTCTATGTCACCCTCTAGCTAAGCACTCGCAGAAAGGAAAAGATGCTGAAATTTAAACAGGTCAAAATTAATGCCACGACTGTATTTGATAATTGGAAGTGTCACCTCCATTAGCTCGCCCTGATAACCAGGCTGGAAAAGCCAGCACCAGGATGTCCAAAATCTGCTGCACAATCTGCAGAGCGACAGTGATTAAACAATAGGACAACCCCACACGTTCAGAAGGTGAAATAAAAGCTGCCCAAGGGGATGCAGGGGGTGGGCAGGGAAAAAGCGGGGGGATGAGGGGAAACTCCAGGGTATTCTGCTGCTGTTTCAGTGCTGGGACGCCCAAACTCCCCATGGAAGATCCAAACCTGCTCCTCTCCTGACGCTTTCCGTGCTGTGGCCGTGGCTCTTCGCTCCTCTGCACTGGATGTGGGGGATGATAAAGGGATCCAAGCCATCTGCATTTTATATAACCTTTATTAAGCATCACTTGACCTTGTCAGTGCCAATAAAGGCCTGTGAAGCCCATGCCAGATAAAATGTAATTTTTAATTGAGTACCCTTATTACATCTATTAACAAGGTGCAGATGAATACAAATGACCCCACGGTCGATGCTGTCGATTCCTGTTGGAATTTCTTTCTCCTTTGCTGAGCTGAAGGAGTCAATAACCTCCCAAGGGGTGCACACGGAGTGGGGATGTTCCTGGCAGCTGCTGTCCTGCCTCCAGGGCCACGGGTAAACCAGCACAGGATCAGCATCTCTGAAGGTAAAATAAAAAAATCTGACTCCCCCAGCCCTTAGGAAAGCTCTGAGAACCTTAGTTCCTACTTAATTCTTTAAGTTTAGACTTACCCAAGGCACAGGTGGAAAACGAGCATCTCCTCTTTTATTCCCTACTTCACAAATCATGTGAAAACTCCACTCCACGTTGGGTGGTCACAGCACTGGAATGGTTCCAGGGCTTCCAGCAGCAGAGCCCATGGGATCCATCTGGGGAGGATAAAATCTGCTGGTTTCAAGTGGGAGGCAGCAGGATGTGGCCAAACTGCCCCCCTGAGGTCCCGGTCAAGCTCTGGTCTCAGTTTGAGAGAAATAAGCTGGAATGACCTGCCTGAGGAGCAGAGTGCTGCCCTGCAGGGTGGATTCGCCTTCTCTTCAAATGGGAGCAGCTTCCCAACTCCCCGTTAGCCCCACACTAAAACAAGCGGATTCAGAGTCAAATGTCCATAAAAAGCCCGTCCAGGGGCAGCACTGAACTCCCTGCTGTGACCCACAGTGTGCCAGGCCTTCCCCTTCTGCCTTAGATTTATCCTTTTTAGTACCTAATTCGGAAAGGAAAAAAACCCCCTTGAGATCCTCCAGAAAAAGCAGTGAGACCTCTTGTTCCATATCCACGTTTCTTCTTTAATGCTTCCTTAAGGGCCTCCATTTTTCTGTCACTTATCATCATCCAGAGTAATTTTGGGCTGTTAGAGAAAGTTCATTGCTGTAATTGCGACCATATTGGTCATTAAAGTTGACAGACAGCTGCTGGAGAAGTCACTTGCTGATTCCTGCTACTCAGCAGATGCCTCTCAGCGTTCGCAGAGATGTTGGCTTGAATTTACCAAATGGAAGCAAAAGCGTTTTAACTCAAGTACCGAGCGTTTCCGAGAGGGGGAAACATGAGGAACTCACCCGGGTCTTTTATTTACAAACAGGGTTTGCTGCTCCTGCTCCACCTGCAGTGGGAATACTGGGATTTCACGCAGTCCCTAAGGCTGCTCCTGCCTGTGAGGGTTGGGGACCCCCGTGCAGCCCAGCTGCACCCCAGTTTCACCATTCAGGGGTTATTTCCAGATATCCCATCCCTGGAGGTGTCCAAGGCCAGGCTGGACGGGGCTTAGAGCCACCTGGCACAGTGGGAGGTGTCTCTGCCCATGGCAGGGGTGGAACTGGATGGGCTCTAAGGCCCTTTCCTCTGGGATTTCCACTCACCCATTTCTTGCTGCTGGGATTCAGTAAATAAATATTCCTCACACAATAAATGCCACACAGCGCGTTGGAAAATAAGGAGCCACTCAGGAGGGCTTTTTTAACCAGTAAACTTTATTTATATATAACAACAGTACAAAGTGAGTCCTTGGCTTGCAAAATAGGAGTGTTTCATATTTACAATAGGTACACAATAATATATTAGAATAATAACAAAACCCCCTTTTTTTCCTTGGAACATTTTTAAATACTTAAACTTTCTTACATTTGTTTTTTTTTTTTCCACAACACTTGTAAAAACAACAAAAAACAGACAATCATCCTAAAAAAAAATATAATACAGAACTCCAGTGTGTCAAGTATAACGGGGAGGGGAGGAGCCAGAGAACGATACGGTGGAATGGGCACAGATACAAATCAATTCCTTGTTCCTGCCAATACACAAATCCCCTAAAACTGGTGGGGGTTGGTTTGTAGGGAGAAGGGGAAGAAGAAACCAGAATCTGTTCCATGGCTGATACCTCTACATTCTGTGATGTTCTGGGGCGACTCCAGAAGTTTTAGTACCTGTACATTCCCTTCCCCTTGCTGCTTCTCCTAGCGGCCCCCAGGGTGCCGTCAACACCAGAACTCAGCAGTAAGAGAAGGACATTTCACTGCATTATCTTCTGAAGCCATGAAATAACGTGGCCACATCAGCTCACTTCCCTCCCCACGGCTCCTCTTGCACCTTTGTGCGCCCAGTCCACGGGATGGAAACGTCGGCTGGAGAAGCTTTTGCATAAGCTTCCAAGCTTATTCGAAAGAGAGGTATTAAAAATCCCAAAGGAAAGGCCATACAGGAGATCTCGTGTTCGGTTTGGCAGCCTCGGGAGGCCCAGGGAGTTTGGGATATTCGGGATACTGTCCATGTAAGATGGACCCTGCGGGCCTTTGGAGCGCGTTTCCCAGCGCTGCGGACGGGCCGATTTTCTCAGGGTTATATTCCACGGTCACGAAGGAGAGGGATGGGTAACACGGGGACTGGGGGGGATCTGAAAGAACAAGCACAGAGACACCGCCGCGCTCACAGCACGGCCACACCACCTCCGGGTGCCACCTCCGGGTGCCACCTCAGCAACGTGGGCGCAGACGCCCGGGCGGGACTGGAGCGGCTTTTCCAGCAAGGAGCAGTCGGGCTCTGCCATCCCGCACTGCCCCGCCCTTCCACCTCCCCATCTCTGACCCCAGCCTGGTCCCAGCACCCAGCAGAGCACCCCGGGGTGCAGGGCACGCACTGCAGGCCCCCGGTTTTCTTCCAGGAGCCAGGAGGGCACCAGGCACCACTTGGCTGCTGTTCCATGGCCTGCCCAGAACAGGAGCAGCACCCGAATCTGGGAGTTTTCAGGGTGAAGGGGCTTTGCACAAAGCCTTCCAGACAGCCAAAATTGGTCCAAAGGCGCCCATCCTCTTCCCCTGCAAAACTAAACCAGCCAAACTGCACTGAAATTGCAAATTTGGGGTTGCTCAGCTCAGCAGATCCCCAGCGGTGCCTGCGCAGCGCACGCGGGCATCTCTTACTCCAATTATTTCCCCATGGAACGTCTCATCAATAAAGCCAAACCATCCTGTCCATGCAGGTGGCCTCAGAGCTGCCACCAGTGCTTTGCCCTCAGCCTCTGACCCCCTGGTCTCTGGTTTTGGGCCCAGGCTGGGTGTTTTCACCACGGACATTCACCGAGGACGGGACCGTGCTCCGAGCTCTTCCTCGCACACAGCTCCGTACAATGTCACAGCTCCCTGCACTATTGCCTTGCAATTCCTGGTACAAATGTGATTCTGGAATACGATGGCTGAAGCTCTGTGGCATTTTAATGCATCTTTGATGTCAGCTATTTGCCCTCCTCGGAACATTTTTCTTCTCTCCAGGGCACAGTCACACGTGAGCTCTCCCTGATGGCCCAGCTTATTCAAGTCAGTCTATTTTAGGTTAGTTTAGTTTGGGGAGCTGAGTCCCCATGGCAGGTGAGCTCTGACAGCTCAGGAAACTGGATGGAGAACAGCCAGTGACAGGAGAACGTGGCTGGGCTGCTGCCAGGGAAGGGGCTCGAGGCTCTGGAGCAGCACAGGGACCGTGCCGGGAGCTGCTCTGCCCTTTGCCAAGCTGGCGAAGGCAGCGGCCGGGTCGGCCTTCCTCATCCCTGCTGGCTCTTGGGGACTTCTGGGAATGAGGCTTTGTTTGGAGGCTGTGCCCACTGGAGGAGGGGAGTGCTCTGACCCTTCTTCCACGCAGACTTAAACGCACAAGGCTCCCCCAGGGAGCTGGGAGCCAGCAGCGTGCCGAATGCAACCCCAGAGCCTTAAGCCCTCTCGCCTTTGCCCACTCAAACGATTTCCTACACTGTGACATTTTTTGTGGAGTTTGGTGGAAGGTAAGAGGGAACACTGATGTGGGGATGGGCCACCAGGATTTTAAGACAGTGTGTGGAAGGCACTGCTGTGATGAAGGTCTCTGTTGGCACCCAGCGTGTCACAGCCCCGAGCCCTGCGGGGAGGCACCGCTGTCCCCACGGCCATCCTTCAGGGAAAAACCTGAAATTCCCCACCTGGAATGCTGCTGGGATGCAGCGAGGCCGTGGCAGCAGTTTTGTTTCTCAGCACTGGTCCCCACGGTGGGTCCTCACTCAGCTGCAGACAGGATATCCAGGGTTTCCATGGATATCCATGCTGGATTTCACAGTGTTTCCAGCGCTTTGGCCGTGCTGATCCCTCCTGCCTCCCTTTAAATCCATCCTTTATGGCGAAGCGTGGACCACATCCTCCGAGCTTTGGCGGCTGCAGCTCCACAGTGGGGCTCACGCGGGGCTGGCCTTGCCTGCGAGCTCCGCTCTGGGATGTGGGGTTTTAATAAAGGCTTTCAAGGTGGAGAAGCATTTGATTAGCACCTCGCTCCCCCTCGGAGTGGGTGCTTTGATAGCTCATGAGCAGAAGATTAAACGGAATTATTCAAGCGGTGACACCAGGCAGAGAGATTCCGGAAAGTGACGTCTCCCACTTTGATGTCGGAATACCTGAAACGGAGCGAACTGGAGACTCCAAACACCGAGCGGCCTTGCAGGAGGAAGGGGGCAATGAGAGGGATGTGAAATCGTTTCATCTAAGGCAAGTGCCCCCTCCTGACCAAACCTTAAGTCCAGTTGGCTGCGAGTGCAAAGAAAATGCCATTTTGAGATCTGAAGCTTCCTCTTCCCAAAGGAGGAACGGAAATGTCGGATGCAAACAGGGCAAGAGATTCCCAGTGCTTTGCCCCAAGGGGATATGTTGCTTCAATCCATATAATTGCCTGTAAAGATCCATAATTAATGTCAACTACCACGAGTAGATACCTGACAACGTATTTCTAGGCCACCCCTCCAGTCAGGACTGTGCTGTTCCCTCTGCCATCCTCCCAAAGCTTTTCCAGATGATAGAAGAGGTGTTTTTGCTGCTTCCTTCAGAATTCAGTCAGAAGTGTAAGAGCTTATGGTTTGCAAAGTGCTCCTGCTGCTTCCCCTTTTTCCTCTCTGCTCAAATTGTCCCACAGCACAGAAGATCAGCTCAGTCTGTCCCCTTGTCTCCTTAATGTTGTCCCAGAGAATCCAGGGGGTGCTTGGGGACCTCCACCTCTGCTGAGAAAATACAGGGGAGCGGGAGTGACAAAAGCTTGGCTTAGGGTGTGCTCCTGGCCAGAAGGTAGAGAGCAGGAGGAGGAAAGCAGGATTAAAAGGGCTACACAAGAGCCCCTCAGAGAGGAGCACCACGAGGGCTGTCGGGCAGGGACGCAGTCAGCAGGCCCAGGTGATGCACAGCCAGGCCTTTGCTTTGGGCTGTACTTGTATGTCGTGAGTCCTGCAGAGATAACTCCCCAGACTGATTTTGGAAGTGTTTGGGAACTTTTTGGAGTGCTCTCTTTGGGTTTCAGAGTACCATGAGAACTTGGTGAACCCAAAACAATCAGAGCTAGAACAGAGATCTGGAAATCCCTCGCCCAAGCTGTGTGACAGATCACTGTGAACAGCAGGAACAGAACCAGCAAAAAACTGCAGGATTTCAGAGCCTGACCCTCTGCCGTGTCCTGTGGTACCTGCAGCAAAGGGCAGCCCAGGCTGGGGACTGTTCCAACGACATTCCCGGTGCTGGGCTCTGCAGTACCCGACTTCTAGCAGGACTTTTGCACATTTTCTGCCTTTGAAATGAGATTCACTGTGCGGGAGCAGGATCCCTGGGAAGGGAACTCTGGGATAACAGGCAGTACGAACCCTGCTCTGCCTCTCAGTCTCTGTTTCTCCACTCTCCCCCTGTCTCAGTAAATCCAGTGCTCAGGCTGCTGTAAATGTCACGAACTTATTGCATGAGGTTGATTATCATCAGTATTTTCTGCTTTTCAGAGAGACTCGCAGAAGCGGATTACCAAAAGAAAGTGGACTTGGCATGGCTTTTACTGAATGGTAATTAAACCACGTTTCCTGAGTATTTCTCTACGTGCTTCTCCCCTCCCCTGGTGCCGGACTGCAGGACACGGAAAGCCAGCAGCTCTCTGGGAGCCCCGCTGGGCTCCTCCAGGCAGGAATGGTGGAGGAGGGGGATGGATATGGAAATGGATTTTCCTTCAACACACGCTGGCTGCAAATGAAGGTCCCGGTCTGGTGTGACACCACCTGGGTGGACACCAGGAATTATTTTGCTGCCATTGCCGAGCTCCTGCAACCAACACTTGTATTTCCATCAGGCCTCCTCTCCCTGCCCTCCCCACCGCAGCCTGCACACGTATCAGTATTTACTACAGAGAGAAATATTTACAGCATTCCTTCCCCTCCTGGCACTCTACAAAGGGACACACATAAGCTTTGGTGTCTTTGAAAGAAATAACACTCACAAACATTGCCTGTCACTGGCCACAGGAACGCGTGCCGTAGGGGCCAGCGAGCAACTGAAGAGAACAACGAGACGCCGACACAGAGACATGACAGCAGAGCTGGCTGGCCCGGGGGTGCTGGTTAAGGTTTGCTCTTGCCTGAAGCAGAGATTTCTCTCCCCTTCCCAGTGGAAATGTAAGTCCTGGCCCTGGGTGAGGCGGCAAACGCTGGCGGAGAGACCCAAAGGGAGCCTGTGCCGAAGCGCTCCGCGTGTCCAGCAGAAAAGCAACAAGAATCTGCTCTCCCAATGTCCAGGCTTTTCAAGTATTGTCACCGTAAACATCGGGGTTTGTGGGGTTTGCTGTGAGAAATCGGAGGCGGCTGCTGGAGACCCCCAAAACCAACCCTGGAGGTGTCGGCCCAGCTCTGCCTTGGCTCACGTGGCACCTGCAGGAACCAGCAGTGGGCACTGAATGGATCACTGCT
>VWPU01003792.1:0-57769 GCA_013398955.1 Callaeas wilsoni
CGGCGGCGCCGCCGCCCCCGGGACGGGCGCGCCCGCGGCAAGATGGGCGCCCTGGCCCTGGCCCTGGGGATTTTCCACTACCTGGGGCTCTACCTGCAGCTCGGCGCCGCCTCCCGGCACCCCCCGTGGGACGCCCCGGCGGTGGGCAGCGGTGAGGAGGCGGCCGGGGCTCGGGAAGGGGGCGGCTGAGCGGCGGGAGCTCCCGGGGCTCGGTGCCCCGCGGGGCTGGCGGCGGGTCGGGGCGGTTCCTGCCGGGACAGCGGGACAGGTGCGGGGGGTCGAGGGTCCCGGTCGGGCTCCGCCGCCGAGAGCAGCCCCGCGTCGCGGTCCGTCGCGCCGGCGGCTCGAGGAGCGGGGGGCAGCCGGGACGAGCTGGGGTTGGGCTCCGCACCTCCTGTCTCCGGAGACCGGGGGGCGGCCTCTGCCTTCGCCGCTGGGCTGCCGAGTCGGGGGCTCGGCACGGTGGGTCCCGGTGCCTGCAGCCGCCCGCACCCCGTGTCCATGAGCCTCCCGGTGCCGCTGCCACCACCCGCACCCCGCGTCCCTGAACCTCCCGATGCGCCTCCCGGTGCCCGCCGCCGTCCGCACCCCGTCTCCGTGTGTCTCACGCTGCCGCCGCCACCACCCGCACCCCGCGTCCGTGAACCTCCCGGTGCGCCTCCCGGTGCCGCCGCCCGCCCCGCCGTGTGGTGCCCCACGCCCCGGCAGCGGGGCTCCCCCGCCGCCTCCCGCTCCTCCGCTCCCTCCGGTCCACGGTGGCTCGGCGGGTCGGTGCTGCCGAGCCCGCTGGGATCCACCGGGGCTGGGGAAGGGGAACCTCTTCCTGCATCCTGCACCCTCCGGTGAGGAACCTGGCGTGGGGGCAGCTCCGTCGTGGGTACCGAGAAGGTGACAGGGGACCAAGCCCCCTCGGAAGAGGCTGCTGAGACCCTCCTCGCTCTCTGTGGAGTGACACGGGCACGTTCAGTCTGAGCCGGAGGAGTGACCACGGGGACATGCTGTGTGCCCGGGTCCCCGCTCTTCCCCCCGCCCAGCTCCCGAGCTTCTCGCATGTGGAGGGACCCACTCTGCCCCGAGGAGCCTCCAGGCACACGACGCCTCGGGCCATGCCAGGGTGGGAGGTGTGAGGTGTCCCGCAGTTTGTGGTGTCCCGCAGCGGTGCGTGGGCTGGCAGGTAGCTGCCTGCCCGGGGAAGGGATGATCAGCCTCTGCACTGGGGGGATCACAGCAGGAGAGTTTCCAGACCTGCCAGGCTGGCGTGCCAAATGGAAAGGTGGGTGAAGAGCCTCCATTAGCCACCGCTGCTCCCCTCAGAAATTCAGCAATAGGCAAATAAATAGTGAAATGGTTGCTGTGAGGGAACAGGGAGCCAAGGAGAAGAAATATTCTGGGAGGGCGAGTGCACTTTGGAGCCACATTGCAGCTCGCTACTCGAGCAGTTCTGCAGCAACTCACTTAATCACAACAGAAACCTTTATATACGATACTGAAAAGCAGTGAATAAGTGGGTCATGTATAATAAGCCATTTGTGTTCAGTAGGTGAATACCAATTTGATAAAAGCTGTGTGTGCTGAAAACCTGTATAAATCGCTGTTTAGCAGATCGGAGATTGATCATTTCATTAGTGGCTGGTGCAGCTTTCCCTCCACACCACGAGAGTCTGGCAGGTTGGAGACGTGGAGCGGGAGAGGGGCTGTGGCCAGCAGGATGGATTCGGCTGTGGCTGGTGGGCACGGGCAGGTCCTGCCAGGCTCTGCCCGCAGCAGGCAGCGCCCAGAGCTCCCCACCATCTCTACCCGGTGCTGGAGGCCTGGAGGAGCCTCCATGGCATCGCGAGGCTCTGGCACAGCCCGGGAGTGCGTTCACTCTTCCTTTTAACTTGTCCACGCTGGATGCAGTGAGGGAATTGACCTGGAGCAGCATGTGCTCCGCAGGCATCGGCGAGTGGCCGTGAGCACCCCTGGGGTGCAGGCGGCTCCCCCATCCTGCCACCCCACGGTGGGCAGCGAGGTTCTGCTCACAGGGCAGCCATGGCTGTGGGGAGGGAAAAGTCACAATCAAAGAAAGTCCTTTACCTGCCCCTGCAGCAAAGGTTCTGCCTTTGGCAAGGATGGAGCCAGGATGGACTCCAACTGCCCCGTGAGAACATCTGAGCTGCAGGATTCTTCCCACCATCCCTTCCCTACCCACAGTGCTGCTTCTCCCCCTTCTCTCCTCAGGCTGGCGCCTTCAATTATTCATGCCCCCCATTGCAGCCTGTGCACGCTGGGCTGCTGCCATCGGCTTTCTCATGCGCTGGCTGGGAAGCTCCAGCCGCCTTCCCGGCCTGCTGGCTCTGGAGCGGGGCAGGGGAGCCGTGCCGTGAGGAGGAGCAGCCCGGCTTCTTCCCGGCATCGTGTACAGGCGATACCGCCTTGCCTCAGCAGAGCCGCGGCTGGAGGCTGGAGGGAGCGGGGCCCCGGCTCCCCAGGGCGCTGCCCTGCTCCGTTCCCACACACCCCGGTGATTATTCTATCAATTACTTTCATAAACACTTTGCATTCTGCCGGATTTTTTCACACTTCCTGATGGGAATTCTCCATGCGATGTGTTTTTCCTGCTGCTGTTCGTGCAGTCATTCAACGCAATTACATCTGACACCTCTCCTCATCAAACGTCTGGGCTTTCTCTTCCCTTGAAGCGGCTGACAGACGACGAGACAGACACTGGGAATTATTACGTTAGGACAGTGACAGCTAATTTTAATCATAACGTTCCCTGTGAGCGAGGCAGGAATCAACCAACAGCCGGCACGGCTGCACGCAGTCTGGGAGCTGTGGGCAGCACGGCAGGGCTGGAGCGGGGACCTGGAGCGGGCCGGGGAGCTGGAGGCTCTGCACTGCTGCCTCCTTCCTCAGGGGCTGCTCCAGGGGCCGGATGGATGCCCAGGTGGGCACCTGCTGGGTCCTCTCCCCTTCGCGGCTCCTCTGGGATTTTGGTTCATGGTGTGAGCGAGACTCGTGCACCTCAGGACAGACAGCTTTTCCTGCCCCTATCCTTGACAGCTCTGGCTCTCTCCGAGCTCATCTGTCCCATAGCCGTTTCCCCTCCTGCAGGGTTCTTTCCTGCCTGGTTGCCCCCTCCCTAAGGCTCCATCTGCGGTGGGTGCCCGATTGAGCACCGGGGGTGTTGGCTGGGCTGGGTTGTGACGAGTGCATCGATGCCTTGTATCGTGTGCTCCGTGTGAAGCTGGTTTGGGATGAGCGCAGCAGTGACGGGGTGGGCAGAGCCGGGCAGGAGGGTGCCATGTCCATGAGCACCAGGCACTGCCAGCTCTGCAGAATGGTACCAGCACCTGTATGTGGTGTGGGCAGCTCTCGGCAGTTGCTGTCAGTGCCGGTGGCTCGCGTTTTGGGTGCTGGGTGTGAGACGAGGGGGGCTGATCTTCAGCAGAGCAAAGCTCCTGTCTGCCCCATCCCATTCCTGCTGAATGATTCCTGCTGAGAACCCTCCCCTGCCTGCTGCGAACCATCCCCTGGCAGAGAGCAGCACCAGAGCGAGTGGTGGCTGCAGGACGGCTGCACGCACTGCTGGAGCCCCACTGGGAGCTGTCAAAAAAAGGCCATTTTAGGGCTTTGCTGCTTATACTATCAAATAACAGCTCTTCCTCCAGCCCCTTGGGAGGGAATTGTCTGAGAACTGCGAGTCCCCAGATGGGAGCAGCAAGTCCCCTTGCGTGGGCAAAGCTTTGTGTCGCCGGGGCCAGACTGGAGAGGCTCACCACTGACGTCTCTCTTGCTGTGGGGGTTAAACTTTGGGGGAGTGGGAAGTGCTGGGGGCAGGAGCTGGGACAGCCCAACGCGATGGGGCACTGTTGGAAATATCTGCAGTTTTCAAGGTTAATTCCAGCTCCGTGGTGAGGTGAGTGCTGGCCTGATCACAGTCACTGAGTTAGCTGGGGCTTTTTTGGTCTTAATTCACATGCTGCAAATTTGAGCTCCTTCTGCTGCTCGTATGACAGTAAAGAGGGGCAGAGCAATGGCGCTGCCATCCCCAGCGTGTGGTGGGAGCCTCCTGGCCCCAGCCACGGCTGCAACGCTCCAGCCTGACGCGTCTCGTGGGAAGGGAGATGGCTGGATCGCTGGAGGAGAGCAGCGCTCACCGCCAGAGCCCTCTGCCCGCTCAGCTGCCAGGGCCGGAGCCACCTGCCCTCTCTCAGCAGTGACGCGGCCGTCACGCCGTGTTTATGCAGCGGTTTGCACCGCGATGTGTTTTCAGCGCCCCGGGGTCAGCATCCCTGCTCGCAGGCTTGTCAGGAGGAGACGCATCCACAGCTGTTAGCGGCGGTGGGAAAGGGAGGGGAGGGAGGCTGCAGCCCGACCTGTGCAGCAGCCTCTGGCGGATCCGGTGTCCCCGAGGTGGGGACGGTGTGGGTCACACAGCCAGTGCACTGGGGTAGTGCCCAGGCTTCCTCTGGATCCATCCGGAGCGTGCCTCCCGTGCCTCCCGATCCCCCGGGGTGGCTCTTGCTCACGCAGACTGTGCCAAGGGGCGGGGGGTCCTGTGGCAGCCAGGAGGGTCCATCTGCCTCTGGGTCCCTGCCCTGTCCGTGTGCCGGGATGTGCCTCGGGTGCCTTTGCTGCCGGCAGGACATGGTGCCCCTGAAGCCGGGGCTGTTGCCTTCTATCAGCCACAGGAGTCGTGGGTTCCTGGGAAGGGGAGGGTGCTGGAGGGATCATGGATGTCTGGGGAGGGGACGGTGCTGGAGGGGCTGTGGGTGCCTGGGAAGAGTGTCAGTGGTGGTGAGTTCTGTTGGAGACATTTGCTTTTCCTGCAGCGGTGCAGCACAAACCCAGCAGGTCAGAGCCGGCCCCACATCAGGGACGCAGAGCGGGGTCTGGATGGAGGCGCCAATGGGCAGGAGCAGGAGCAGAGGGACGTTTCAGCTCCCCCAGCCCCTGTCCCTGCCCAGCATGGGACATGGGACGGAGCCAGGAGCACGCCCGCTGCTTGCTTGGCACGTGTCGCCCCACCAGCCCGGCTGCAGCTCCAGTGAGGGGCTCCAGCTCAGCTGGGCAGAGAAAGAGGCTTCTGACTCCTGTCTTAGGGAAAAAATCCCTCTCAGAACAAAAACCTGTGCTGACCGGGTGATTAACAGGCGTTTGCAAATGTCCAATGCATATTTAATTGTCCTCTGGTACACCTTTACACAAACATTAGCCTGAGTGCGTGCCCATGACGCTGCTCCAGTCGTGTCTGTCCTTGGTGCCTTGTGGGGGCTGTGGTGGGGGGCCATGGAAGCGAGCACAGCTGTGGAATAGCAGGCAGCAGGCAGAGTCCTGGAGATGCTCCTGGGGGCTGCACGGCTTTCTGTGCTCCATGGGGCCTATGGACGAGGCAGGGGGATGGAGCAGGGGTCTGTGGGTCATTTCCAGGTGCTTAGGGCAATACACGACCTGCTCTTGCCCGAGCACAGCCCCATTTCTGCTGCCGGCAGCCCCCTGCCCCTGTGGAGCGTGACCAAGGTGAGGGATGGTGCCCACCGCAGGGAGGGAGCCTGCAGCCCGTCTGTCTCTGGTTTATGAGAGCACCAAGCTGTCCCAGCAGGCATTTTCAATTCCGTTTATCTGTGTTTCCCCATTGAGTTCATTTTATTTCCCCTGATTTTTGTTTGCTGGAAGATTTATTGATCCTGGCGTTCTCAGTTTATGACAGGTAGCAGGCCATAAAGCACATGGAGCACCGGCCCCCAACAGCCCCCTCCCTCCCGCTGCGGGGACGCGGCACCAGTGTCAGTGGGGGGAGAGGGACGGGGCTGGGGTGGGCAGGGGACCAGGACGCTGGAGGGACAAGGCACTGGCCAGAGTTGGTGACATGTCCAGTGTTCACGGGAGCAGTGTCCAGGCAGCTTGGCTGACCCAGGGCAGGGTCCATGCCCTGCCTGGGGGGACCCTGCTCTCCACTCGTGTCCCTCTGAGGGGCAGGGCTGGGGGTGCAGTGAGTCTCGTCTGTCCAGGTGGGGCCAGGCTCCACGGCATCCATCAGGGGGGCACACGGTGCTGGTGGAGGACACATCTGAAAGACATGTGTCCTCAGCAAAGGTGATGACCCTGGGTATCCATCTGCAGGATCTGTGCTCCTCTGGATGCGCTTGGAGATGGCCGAGCTCTGGGGTTAATTAATACATACGCTTCCCAATTAAAATCGGAAAGAAAGAAGGTGCTTGATTCAATCCAGCCTTTTCTCATCTTATCTGCCAAATTCCCGTCTGTGGGAGCAGATTTTAATTGTGTTCACAGTAATTTGGACCCGACTGAAGCCCTCAGGCCATCACCCTGCCTCTGCACTGCTGGAGCTGTGGTGTATGGGGGGCTGGTGCAGGCTTTGCTGGGACCCACTGGTTTTGGCCATTGCTCCTGCCAGCAGGAATTCAGTGGGGCAAGAGCCTGATCCTGGCTGCAGCCAGGGAGTGGATGGGTGAGTGCTGGTTAATGACTGGACACAACAGCCTCAGCACCACTGTGGCTTGGAGCACAGAGCAACCCTTTGTCCTGGGCCAAGAAGACCCCTCTGCTCCTCCCACAGCCCTAAGTCACCAGAGCTGTTCCCTTGCCTGGGGTTCCCTCCACTCCCTGGCACAGAATCCACGTGGCTACTGGTGCTGGGTTCTGGGTGAATGGGATATGGGAACAGCTCTGGGAACCCCACCAGGACACCCTGCCTTGATAAAACCCGGTGTTGGGTATTTTCCTCTGTTCCCTGCTGAGATGGATTAAAGGAAAGCGATAAGTGGATGGGATTTCCATGCGTCCAGAGGGATGGGGAGATATTAGAGGTATTAACTTTTTGTCTGGGCTGATAATAATTGGTTTTCAGAGGGATCAGGGCTGGAGAGAGTGTTGCTCCCGACAGGCTGTGTGTCCCAGAGGGCTCCGGTGGCTCCGATGGGACCTGCACTGTGGCTGTGAGCCGGCAGTGCCGGCAGCATGAGGTGGTGAGTGAAGACAGGAGGCACAGGGCAGCCTCTGCAGCCGAAGCAGTGCCCGGGGTGTGCAGGGGGCTGGCAGCCCTGTCCCCGTGCCGTGCCACGGAGAAGCCACCGCACCGATCGTGGCAGCAGCGTTTGCCGGTGCCCTGCACGCTGGGGCCGTCTGTACGGAGGAACAGCAGTCTCTCCAGAGGAGATGAAAAGAATTCTAATTACATCTCTGAACAATATTTGTTTTGAGTGAGGAAAGCAAACCATATGGCGTGTGGGAGCCTGTTTGGGGCCACATTAAGTGAGGATTTGTTTTTCAGTTATGTCCTGATCTGAGTGAGATGTGATCATGCTCTATTTATTTCTTACACCTCAGAGGTGCGGTGGGTCTCGCACTCGCTCTGGGGCAGAGATCTGAGGGATGCTGTGGGAGTGAGGGGCCACAGGTTCCTGCTCCCTCCCTTTCCCCCCACTGCTCTTTGCAAAGTGTGTGTGGGGGGCCAGGCAGCTCTGCTGGCGGTGGGGAGGGGACACTGGGGTGGGAAAGGAGAAGCTGGGGGTGACAGGGACCTGTCTGCTCTGCTGTAGGGGCCGGGTCTCTGGCCAGGGAAGGATCCAGGCACTCCTGTGACGCTGCCTGTGTGGCCGGAGGCATTGTCCTTCACTGGGACAGTGGTATGGCCCTGCAGGCACCCACAGCCCTCGCTCTGTCTCCAGCAGCTCTCTTCACCGAGACGCCCCACGACATGACGGCGCAGGCGGGTGAGGATGTGGAGATGGCGTGTTCCTTCCGCGGCAGCGGCTCCCCCTCTTACTCCCTTGAGATCCAGTGGTGGTACGTCCGCAACCACAAGGACTGGACGGACAAACAGACGTGGGCTTCCAGTCAGGTAATGCCCCTCCTCCTCCACGGCAGCACAGAAAGGCAGAGCCCTCCAGGCAGAGCCCTTGCCTGCACTTGCCCAGGGGAAGAGCTTTGTTTGCAGCCACTGTTGGGTTTTGGTGGGGAATGCCAACCTGCAGCAGGGCTTCCAGTGCTGACCAGAACTGCAGAGGAGGGTTTCACCCTCTCTGCTCTGACACAGAGGAGCCTGGGGGTCCTGTGGTGCAGGACCCTGCATGGGCTGCTCTGTCCAGCTGCACTGAGGATGCTCTGGGGTCAGTGGGGCTGGGCTGTCCTGGCTGCCCTTCCCAGCCAAGGGGCTGCCTGGCCCATTGCTATGACCCATCCCAGGCTGAGGCTCTGTTTTTGTGCTTGTGCTTGTGCCTTCGCCTATCTCATCACCAGCTCATCCCTCCTGGCCCTGCACCCTCCATTCCTCCCTTGTCCCCTGTTTCCTTGTGTACTGGTCCGGCAAACAGCCTCTCTTTATTTCTCTCTCTGTTCACACAGAGATAAGGGCCAAAGAATGGCAAACAGCTTTGGGGATTGTAATGAGCCTTTATTGTAGTGTCTTCGGCAGGGCTGCTGCTGGTGTTGCCATGAATTGAGAAGCCTCGGGGCAGTGCTGCCGGGATGGGGGGGAGCACGGCCAGGGGTCAAGGGTGAACAGGGGCAGGGGTGTGGGAGGCACTGGGAATGCACAGCCAGTGGCTGCCGGAGGGGAGGATTGGTGGCAATGGGGCAGGTGCTGGCAGGGATGGGACAGAGTTCCAGGGACAGGGGTCACTGCTGCAGCAATGATGCCAGAGTGATCAGGGCTCCATCCCCACTCCTGGGTGGCAGGGAGCACCTGGAGCCGAGATGCAGTGGGACCTGTGGGTGAGCACTCCGTGCTCCCTGGCTGCTGTGCTGCTGCCAGTTCCTCCCATCCTGGGTACCCAGTGTGGCTTCATCTGCCCTGGGTGCCTCGGTTTGCTGGGGGCTGGGCAATCCTTTCTCTCTTCCCCCTTCTCCCTCCTCCTCCTTGCTTGAGGCAGCCATCCTGGCGGTAGAAAAGGGTCCAGTGATCTGAGCTGACCATTTCTCTTCCCTCTCTGGTCTCCCCCTACCCTGCTTTTTCCACAGCTGAAATCATCACCACCAGAGGAGCCCGGGAAGGAGGCAACAAAAATCAGCGTGAGTTTGGGTGATGGTTCTTGTGGGGGGCTGCACTTGAGAGCTCACTGGGACATTCCACTGATCCCAGTGCCACAGGCTGGGAACACCAGGGTGGGAGAACTGGGTCTGCCCTGGCTCAGTGCTGGGGGTGACCAGGGTGAGGGATGGCTGCCCTGCTCTCCTTGGCACCGGGAGGCACAGCCTGGACGCTGAGCCTCATCCGGCTTCTGAGCAACACATTAATGCCAGGGATAAAATAATCCAATTGACTCAGTGGATTAGCATCCCAAAGCCATTTAGGCTCACGTGAGCAGAATGAGGAACCATTAATCAGTTAAATAAAACACTCTTGGCCTTCTGCTGACAGGTGTGTGCCCCCCTGGCTCTCCCTGCCCTGGGGGAGCTTTGCATTTGGGGGTGCCACAGACACAGAGCAGTGCTGGAAAGCTTCCCACTGTCACCTGGCAGCCTCTCCTGGCACGTCCATTTTTCTTTCACTGAGTGAGCAAGGGGGGATAGGGTTGGTCAGGTACCTGTGGCTTCTCAGATGGGTGCCCCCCCTACCTAGGATCAGTCCCTCATCCCAGGGGAAACCTTCCCAAGGGAGGGCATCGCCTTTCAGCACCCATCTGCAGGATCAGCACATGATTCTCTTGCTGGTAATGAATCCCCCTTCCAGGGGTCATGTCCCCTTTGACTAATTCACACCCACAATCCATATCCAAACCTAAACAGGTTCCTCCCTCACCAGGGTGCTGTGGCTCCCTGCCCCACAAGCAGCAAAGTTCCAGGACTGCTCCTGGAGCAGCCAGAGCCTGGGCTCTGCCAGACCCTGTCTGCCAAGCTCGGAGGGCTGCTGCTCCCTGCATCCCACTCAAGCCCTGCTCCAGGGGCAGGAGGGGCCAAGGAGGGTGCATGGAGCCATCCTGGGGCCAGCACTCCCTCTCAGCTCACCCCTTGCATGTTTCAGCATAATTAGGCAGTTAATTGCACGCTGGGATGGAATTGATGGGTGTGCGAGTGTAACTGGGATTTATTTTGAATCATTCGAAGTCTCTGCTGCCTCCTCTAGATCCAGCCAGCAGGGAGAGGCTGGAGCTTCGAACCTCTTTTGTTTGTTGTTATTTCAAATGTCCTTGATCATTAAGTGTTTATGGAATGGAGGAGGTAAATGAGCACGGGTGGTTCTGATGGAACATGCCGTACAGCCACAACAGCAGGTGACTTGGAACAAACAGCAGAGTCAAACAGTGAGGGGGGACGTAAATCCCACACCCCTTGGCCCTGTGTTATCCACCAAACACACCTAGTGCTGGAGATGCTTTGCAGGGATGAGGAGAAGTGAAACATGATGGGTCTGGGTTTATGTTTTCCTCCTTTGAATCCAGTGGCACAGCACAGGGCTGCGCTGGGGTTGGGCACAGCAAATCTGCCCATCCTGGCTGTGCCAGGGGCTCTGCCCCATTCCCATGGGCAGTGAGGGCCATCGCTGCCCTGCCTGTGCTGGCGGAGCCACAAACTTATGGCCAGTCATAAAATCCTCCCTCCTGAGGCTCCGTGACCTGCTGGGTAGCGGCGCCATGGCCACTGGTGGCACTAGCAAATTGGGGTTTTATTTTATTAGTTCTAAATTTCCCAGCCATTAATTTCAGTGACTTCTGGCTCTCCCGACAAAGAGGTTTTTTTGAAGCTCCTTTCCCATGACGGTCTCAGCATCTGGGTACACTTGCACTGGGGCCTGGCAGCTCCTGCCCCTGCCTTGTCCTGTCTCCCCAGACCCCCTCTTCCAGCGATGCAGGACTGGGGCTCATGGCTTCACGTGGGCTCTGAGCAGCCCTGAGATGCTGTTTGGGCTGGCGCTGGCTGTGACCTGCAGCACCAGCTGCCTCTCAGCAACTCACGGCATGCAGGGCAGCTGAATGCAGCATCTTGCGTGTGCTCACGTGTGTTTGTATGTGCACGTGTGGGCAGGTGCCTTCATGTGCCAGCACTGGATGCCCCCACAGTGAGGGGCTGAGGGGACATTGAGCGGTCCTGGTCCCCACACTGCCTCCTGTGCTGTTTGGGGTGGGTTTTGCCCCTCTCCAGCCCCGTTTCCAAACACCATAAAATCCTTAGCTAACAAATGCAGCGGCGAGTAGAAAAATGGCCTTTGCCATCCAGTATGATTATAGGGAACAGAGCCAGGGGCCTCGGGGTGGGTTATAAATCTGATTTATTGACCCAGCCCAGAGCAGCCGTGGCTCTGGCTAGTGAGTAAGTCTTAAATTTCATTGGGTGATAAATACTGAGAGCGAATCAATTTGGTAGAAAAGCTAATTAGCCAGCGTGGTTCCACATCGATCTCGGAGCCCTGCATGGCCGGGTGTGAGCCAGGGCTTCCATCATCCTGCGGGCTCAGGTTGGGGCTGGGTCCCCACGCACCAACTTCACCACCCTTTACCACGTCCTCCCCAGCACAAGGCTGGGGTGTGGCGTGGTGGCACACGGTCGGGGGTGGCACTGACCCGCGTGTCTGGGGGGGCAGTGGGAGTCCTGGGGGCGGCCTGACCCCCCGTCTGCCCCGATGCAGGTGGTGAAGGTGGTCGGCAGCAACATCTCCCACAAGCTGCGGCTGTCGCGGGTGAAGCTGGAGGACGAAGGGACGTACGAGTGCCGGGTGATCGACTCCAGCGACGGCAAGGCACGGCACCACAAGGTGAAGGCGTACCTGCGGGTGGAGGCAGCGGGAGGCCCGGGGCACCCCCAGGACACCGAGCTGCGGGAAGCCCCTCTGGCAGAGCTCGCCGCGCCGGGCTCAGCCCACGCACACCACCACCACCACCACCACAAAGCCGGGAAGGAGCTGAAGAAGCGCTCGGCAGACACCTCCTGTGTGCTGTAGGTGGGCGGTGTGGGGGGACGCCGGAGCCCCCCTCCGCCCCGGACTCAGCGGAGCCATCAAGGGTCCCGCATCCCCTGCCAGAGACTGGCCCCACCACCCCGTCCTGTCCAGCACCCCTCACCACCTCCCTCTCCCTCAGGGCGCCGCGGGTTTCTCCCCAGCCGCGGGGCACAGCGGTGCCAGGGCTCGCGGTGGTGTGGGAGCCGGACCTGCCAGTGCCATGGGTGCATCGCTGGGGCTGTGCCCGGGGCCAGGGCGTGTGCCCACGCGTGGTGGTCCGCATCCCCCCGGCCTTGTGCGGGTGGGCACCCGCTGCCCGCTGCCACCGTGGTGCCGCGGGCGGTGCTGTGTCCTAGCTCTCTGCCCAGTGGGGACCCTCCTGCCCACGGGGCCCTCCCTGCCCTCCCCTGTGCTTCGCAGACCCAGCCGCCTGTTCCTGTAGGCTGCCCCCTTTAGTTGCTCAGTTCCAGCCCCACAGTGCGTATCTAAGTTCCAGCCTCCATCCTACAGCCCATGTGTATCCCTTTGCCCTGCCCTGCCCCTGCCTGCCCCGCAGCCCCCAGCACGTCAAGGCCTGAGCTCAGCAGAGGAAGGACGGCACGGCACATTCCTGGCATCCTCCCGGCACGCTCTGGCATCGCTCAGCCAGGCAGCTGCCCGTGCTCCGTGTATGCCTGGGAAGCTGTGCCATCGGAGCTGGCCCCTTGCACCCATCACTCCTCCTCCCCTCGCATTTCACAGAGGATGGGCGGCTCATCCACCAGCCCCGTCCCACCCTGGCCCCATCCCGCTGCCCGTGCCGGCGCGGCTCTCGGCCCCCTCCCAGTCAAGCATCCCTCCCTCCCAGGTCACAGCACCACAATGCCCCGGGCAGGGTCTGGCCCACGGGCTCCTGTGTCGCAGTGCAAACAGCAGGGCTCATCCCTGCTGCCCTCACGGGTGACCGCGGCCACTGGGGACGGAGCTGTGGGGAGGAAGAGGGGGGTCCCGAGCCTCCCCGCCCGGGTGCCGGGCGCTGCTCCCCTGCTGCCCCCCAGCCTGCCACCATCAGACCTGCTGCAGCTAATAAAGCTCTTTAAACGAAGCCTCTGTGGGCCTGTGTTCTCTGTCCCTGGCATGGAGAGGGGACACGGTTTTGGCACTGCCTTGGGTAAAAAGGGGCAGAGCTGGGGCTGCTGGACTAGGGCCAGTGGGGATGAGGGTGAGGATGGGAATGGGGATGTGGGTGGGCATCGACATCATCACTAGCAGCTGAGGGCTCAGAGCTTTAAAAGCTGCAGCTGGGGAGCTCCTGCCCAGCCTGGGAGCTGCTGCCCTGAAGGGTGCAGGGTACAGCGAGGTCCCAGGTGAGCTGGGGATGCTCCATGCTGTGGCTATGGGGTGCTGGGTCCTGTGGGGTGGCTGGATGGGCTGCCAGGGTTCAGTCCCTTTCTGTATTGCCAACACCCACCTGGGCACCCAGACCAGATTTCCAGCTTGGTGGGAGGTGGGGGTCCCCAAAGCCGGGTGTTGGCTGCCCCTGGAGCCCAGCTCTGCCTCTCCAGTGGGAGAGCAACTCCGAGCACCGGCAATGCCCAGCCTGGCCCAGCTGCCTGGAGTCCTGCAGCTACTTTGCAGCTTGTTACTTCCTGGAGCTCCATCATGCTCACCCCTTGCTGTGCTGATGAGAAGGAGAAAGAGCTGGTGGCTCTTTCTCCCACCAAAGGTGTCAGCCTGTGCTGGAAACAGGAACAGGCAGAGGTGGCTGGTGCCTCTGGAGCCGCGGTCACCTCTGCCACCTGGAGAGCTGTGGTCTTGGGGAGCAAAGGGCACAGGAGAAAAAATTCAGGAGCTGCAGGGCAAGGAGAGACTGCTGGTGCAAAATTCCACTTTGCCACAAGCGATAGTGGTGGCTGTGCTGTAGTGATCCCTGGCAGAGCTGTGGGGATCCATTTGAGCAGAGCTGTGCTCACATTCTCCCAGTCAGGGAATGGGATTGCTGGGGGAAGAAGAGAGATTGGGATGAATTGGTCACCAGTGCAGCAAAACACAGGACACAGCAGAGGAAACGGAAGAGCCAGGGCCACGCTAGGGAGGGCAGGAGGCTGCAAATCACCTCAAACGCGGAGTAAACAAATTGCTGTGCAGCATAGTGATTTGTAAAACCTGGAGGTGAGCTTTAACAATAACAGGTTTTATCAGAAGAGATTAATTTTGCTGAGTTTATAGGAAATCTTGGGAGCAGGAGTCAAGGAGAGGACCGTGCTGGATCTGTGTGTGTTGCTCAGCAATGCCTGGTGCCATGGACTGCGCGTGGGACTGTGCCCCCAGCCCTGGGTATGGTGGTCCCCATGGTCCTGGCTGGGTTTGTGCATGGAGGAGGTGGCTGGGCACAGCTTTCTCAGCTCCCTGATACCCCAGAGGGTGGCTGGAGTGGGGGCGAGCCAGGGGGTCCCCACCCCAGTGTGTTGGGAGCTGCTTGGTGGAGGAGGGTTCTAGCAGGGAAGACCCTGGGCTTGTGAAGGGGCTGAGCTTAATATGCAAGTCACTGCTGGGGAGGAACCAGCTTCATGAAAATGCCATTTCCACGCAGTCCCTCTCCCAGCCATTATCCTGCCTCAGACAAAAGCAATTTACTCAGCCTCCAATAAAGCGAGGGCAATAACGAAGCTGAGAGGAGCTGACTGTGACAGGCAGGACAGCCTCTCCTGCCACCAGCACCCACCTGCTGGCTGGGGCTGAGGCTGTGGGGAGTCTCTGGACAGCATTGTGAATCACAGGCTCGGGGGAGGTGGTCTCGGTGCAGTCAGCTGTGCCAGAGCCCTGGCTCGATGATATGGGTGGTTCCTGGGCACTGGGCAGTGATGGGACAGTGCTGCCCTGGAATCCCATGCCTGTCCTGCAGGATGGCAAGCCTTGGCATGGGCAGGCTGGGTCCTTGGATCCCCACCACTGCAGAGCTGAGCAGAGCGAGGCTGGATGCAGCATCTGCACCTAATGGATGAGTTTTGTCAAGTACTACAACAACCTAGAAAACTGCACCAGCCCCAAGGGCGCTTGGAAACCAAAGGCAGTATTTCACCTCCTGCCTGTCCTGTCAGAGCAGCTCTGAAGGCTCCTTTGTATAGAACCCAACCAGCGTTAAGCACTGAACAGATATTAAAGAAGAGTAAAGCTGACCTGCAGCCCTGTCCTACCGGGTAAAAAGCCACTGACTTGTGTTTTCCCTGAAGAAGCAAACAGGAGTAAAGCCTGAATAAAACCAGGGAGACAAGAGGAAGTAACTTCAGCTGAGGGATGTGGCAGCAGAGGCAGTGTCCTTGGGCCCACCAGCAGAGATATGTTTTGGATGCTCACCCAGGATCCCAACAGTGATGCACAAAGCCTGCTCCATGTAACAATGCATTTATTGCTTTGGTTTTTGTATTTCTGAGCTTGCTTCCAAATTTAGTCAAGATCTGCCCTTTTGCTTCACTTGCACAGATCTTCCCCGAGTGTCAGGCGGCAGCCTGCTGCCAGGAGCTGCTCGAGTGAAGCTGAGGCATCCGGGAGCCGGTGAGGTCTGGGAGCAGCTGAGCAAAGCAGGGCCTGTGGACAATCTCTGCAGAAAGAGCCTGAGGATGTGGGAGCTGGAGATCAGGGAGAGGCCCCTCAGCGAGGGAGTGAGCTGACCCCAAAGACAAGTCAGCCTCTGCTCACTGTACCACGTTATACCTGCTTTGACAAACCATGGCACTGCTGGGGTGCCACTGTGCTAACAGCCCCTGTCACTGCTGGCACCGTCTGACCACGGACAGACACAGAGGCTGTACTGGGGCACAGGCAGGTGCTTCATCCAATTCTCCTTGGGGTGGGGGTTAGGAATGGCTCCAGAGAACCATGATCCGGGCATGGGAGAAGTTGTAAATCATGCCAAGGTGTAAATCAGGGCTGGCTGATTTTCTACAGAACCTCACAGAGAGTGAGATACAGAACAGAGCACGTTTGGCCGCCTCCAGCTGGTCTCTGCAAACTGCAGCTGTAAGGAGCAGCCCTGATGCTTCTGAGAGGACACATTGTTCTTGCCAGTAACACGGGTGAGGAATTTATTGGAAATGCACTTTAACTTCTTCAGAGATTAACTGGTTTTAAAGAAAACAGGTTTATAGTGCACCCCAAACAAGATTCTCTTCCTGGGAAGGGTAAAGGCCAGAAAAAGCTTTTGCTTTGAGTTGTCAGTCACTGTCCAGCTGAGAATGGGAGAGATCATCACAGCTGTGAAGAGGTCAGAGAGGTGTGGGGGGTGCTAAAGGGGCACCCCCAAGGATCAAGGGTTAGGAAGTAATTTCTGGAAGATGACTCACTCTTTGTACTGAAGAATTTGAAATAGATGTGCCACTTTCTCTGCATATGGTGCTGGTGAGGCACAAGTCAGGAGGAGTCAGTGTCATGTACCCACCTCATCCTCAAACACGGCTTCAAAAAATAAACCTTCTGCCACAGGGACGGTGTCTCAGCCACTGTCTTGGACTGGGCAGCCCCTCCTCTGCCTCTGAACCATTTGGGTCCTCAATGACGGTGTTTTCCCAGGTAAGCTCTATCCTGGTGGTTCCTCTTTCCCATCCCAGCTGCTGCACAGGTCTGTCAGGGAGGAGATGCCTCCTGTGTGCCGGTCCCCAGCCCCGTGCCCTCCTGCTGCTGCAGCCTCTGGAGCAGGAGCAGCACGTTGTCCGTGAGCTCGTTCCGTGGCCGCCCCATCCCGCTGAGCTTCACCGGGCGCAGGCTGGCGTGGGGGGGCTCGTACCCCTCGGGGCAGCACACCTCGTTCAGGAGCAGCCAGGTGCTGTCGGGGTCCACGTGCATCAAGTGCAGGAAAACACTTTGGAAAACAGCAGGAAGAAAGGAAAGAAGAGTAAGGACAAAGCCTTTTAGTTGGCACCCAACAGGGTTACTAAGAGCTAAGGAAAGCTTTGATGGTGTTGGCAACCTCCGGCAGCTGCACAAATTCAGCTCTTTACAGAGGGCAGCGCAGTGGCCCCTGTGCCTGAGAAAGCAGCTCTGTGTCTCACAGCGACTGGCACACGGGAGAAAAATATTTATGATACTACACAGTCACTTATGGACATCAAACAAGCAGCTGGTGCAGAACTGACCCAGGCTTGGTGCTGGCTCTGTGAGCTGTTGCTGGCACAAGCCTAAATCTGCCTGTCCCACATGCTGGGGAGGTGACTGTGGGTTGACTGCATGTGCTCTGCATATCTGGGATCTTTTGGACAACAGCTCCTGCAGAGATCTTGGGAGAAGTTGTCTGTGTTGTTCACCACCCTCTCTGGTTTTTGGGGAGTGAGGCAGTTAACCCATCTGGGCTTCTCTGCCTTTCCAGAGGTGGGAAACCCAAGGGTATTTTGTGACAGCTGCCCAGGCTGGGCCTCAAGGGAAGCTCAATGATGTGTTTGAGGGCTTTTTGCTCAAGTGAGGCCTCCCACCATCCCAAGTCCTTATTAGCCACCTCCAAATTTTTGTCTTTCTGCACAGCACCTTTCACAAAGCAGGATTTTAAACCAAAACCAAACACAACCTTCATTAACAAAAGAATGAAGGAAAAGAGGAATCACAACTTCCTCTGCAGATTTACTGCTATGTTGATGGCTTTCACTTTGCATTTCCATACCTCAGTAAGATGGGATTTGCCTTTCCAGCATGCCCTTCACACAGGGCCCCAGCTGTGAGCTGCTGGGACACAGCTGCTGCTGGAGAGCAGGAAGCTCAAGGAGTAAAAGAGCAAATGCTAATTTGTGTGACCTACACTTACCCACCTCCTCCTGCCAGTTCTCCCTGCAGCAACCTTTAGGCTTAGCTAGGTCTGTGTCAGGGTTTAACGCACAGAAGGTGTACTGGGCTTAACTGGTATTAAATTCTCTGGCTGTGCCACGAACAAAATTAGACTGGAATTTGCCAGGCCTGTTCCTGAACGGTGCTGAGTGGTCTGTGAGCACCAAAGGCACTCAGCACTCACCACACCTATGGTACAGTTTTCCAAGATCCCAGTAAAGCCCAGCCATTCATCTTCAGGTCTCTAGTTTTCACTGAAATTGTGGACCTGTGAGGAGAACAGCTGCCGGGTAAGTAATGGCAAGAGAAACCAAGTAGGTCTGTTTCTGCTCCCCCAAGAAGCGCAGGACTGAACTCTCTCTCTAAAAGCAAAGATCACCTGCTACAAAATCCAGATCTGATTGCTGTCTGAATTTCTCATGGAAGAACTTTCATCCCTAAAGTGAGGTTGCTTCCTATGGTAAGCAGGGAGAAATCCCTTTGAGAAGCTCTCCTCTGAAAGGGAGTGCAGTGCTATGGGTGATGTGAAAGAGCATAGAAATGAGATGAAGGTAGGAGAGAGCTTCCTCTCCTCCTCACAATAACCCTGTGGATGTGTGACTCGTTACTCCATGCACAGCCAAAGCTGTTGCTTTTGCCCCTCTGCCATTAACACCTCGCCTGTCCCTCAGCGCAGGTCTCTGAACAGCAAGAGGGGAGATGTCACCACTGAGGCTCTTGGCAGTGTCCCCTCCCAAAGGTGCTGGCGGTGCCTATCTGCCTGCTCCAGAGAAACCAGTGGGAATGTGCTCCACGGTGATAGCTGGGCTTGGCAACAGCTGCCTCAGCAACACGACTTTTTTCTGTGGATTGGCCAGATGCAGGTGAGCTCACAGGACTCCTCGTTCCCCTAGCTTTGCTCCTGCAGCTCTGCTGACTGGAAGGGGAGGAGTGGCCCGCTCGGTGCCAGTCCAAGCGAGGGGCTGGCAGGCGCAAGGTATGGAGCTCTGGCCGCTGCCATCCCGGCTCCAGCTCTGCAGACGCCGCCCTGCCCGCACCCTCAGCTCACAGCGGAAGCACACGGCTCTGTGTGCCAGCAAACACCAGCTCCCCGTGGTTCCACCCAGTTTTCAACGGGCTGCTGCTGGTGGGCAGCTGCAGAGATAATCCTCACTCCTTATGGCTGGTTTAGGAGCAGGCAAGGACAACGAATTGCTGTGAAGTGAACACAGGAATGGGGAATATTGTGCAGCAGGCTGCTGATCCCCAGCACACACGCAGCTGTAGCTCTTACACTCACAGCACAGACACTCTGCTCTCCAACCTCTTCCCAATCAGTTGCTCCAGGGAGAGCGACCCTCAGAGATTATCCAAACCCTGGAGAACTCACTCACTGCCTCTGGTGCCTATAATGGCTCGAGGCCGTGATTATTCCTGATAGCCTGGAGTGCTCCGCAGCTTAAAGAACAACTTGACTTTTACATTTTCAAACTAACTCTGGGGTAGTTTCCAAGCAACCTGTTTCCATAGCAAAGAATCCTGGGGTTAATCCAAGTTTGTTTTCTGTTGTTGCTTTTTTCTTTTTTTTTTTTTCTTAAATATCACTTTATTGAATTTTGCCTTGAGCAGGTGGCTGTTCTGGCATGCTTCAATCCAGCCCAGGAGTGACAGCTGACAATGAGTATCCAACAAACCACACAAGCAAACCAAAAGAGATAAGCTGCATAATCACCCTTGGTATCAAAAAAGGTCCCAAGGTAGCTCATATTTGTCCCAAGTGTGCTAAACTTATTCTGCTAGCACAGAGCAGTTTGGCTATTCTGCTGCCTTGCCTTTTCTCCACTCCAAGCAAAGCCATGGCACAGTGACCAGACTGGCAGAAGGACAAGGCTTCCTGGCTTTCCATCCCTGCTGAATGTTCAACTGGATACAGCTCACCATAGGCTTCAGTAAGAATGGTGGAAATTATTTCAGCATCTTAGGAGGAAAAAAAATCATTCCTATCCAGACTGCTGACTGAAAGGTCATGGGCTGCAAACATTTAGTAAGAATTAAGTGTAAATTTCCAAACAGTCACTTGAAACTGAAAGAATGGAAAACTACTCGTCAGTTTTGATACGGGCCAGTGACAATTTCCTAATCTCTTTTCCTTCAAGGTTTTATTCCCTGAAATGAAAAGCTTGTCAGGGATGATGCAACTTCATAAATTGATGGGAAGCTCAGATTTACATATTGTGACTTTCAGTTTCCACCATCTGCCCTGGCCTTGTTCCCAGTGCTGGGGCCCCACACCCCCCCCTCCTTGTTCAAGTCTTTCTGTGCACTTCTCCATCCTTACACAGGCTCATCTTCTTCAACGAAGGCAAAGACTTTCCTAGTGCTCCTTAGCCTTCCCAAACTCTTCTTCAGTAGGTTTGGTCCCTTTGGTGATTTTGCAATTGGATTTTTGGTTTTTGTTTGTTTGGTTTTTGAAAAAGCTTTCGATAATCCTCTCCTGGAATACTCCCAGCAGTCATCTTCTAGTAAAGCCTACTGTTATTGTCCCATTTTCTCTTCCTCAGATGTGCTGGAGTTCTTTTTCTCCCAGCATCTCTTTTTGCCTGTTGAGTATTGCATGAAGCTGCAGTTACAAAAATCACTTACTCCCACTGCTTCATCTAATAAAGCTACAGGGTCCCATAAATGGGATTAAGCAGACTCCTTGGGGCATGATAACACCCCTGGATGATAGCCAAAGTCCCTTTTTTTTTTTGTGTGGCTCAAACACCTTGGCCAAAAATTCCTGCTCAGCCCTTTGCATGCCTGCAGAATCCTCATGTAGTCAGTGTATGATTTTTGGAGCTACAACTGACTTTGCAAGTCCTGACCTTGTTCTTTACAGGTCACAACCCATCAGCTGAATAAGAATCCTAAGAGCTGAGCAAAGGCCAGTTAGTATAAATCACCATGGCAAGCTGATTCCAAACATCCTTTTACCTCATATGATTTCTGCAGTGATAAAGCTGAATTATGTGACGTGTGCTGGCGCTCAGGCTGGAGCTAAGATTAGTTCTGGTCTATCTGTTTTTAGAAGCCTTTAAAATGCAGAATTTCTCATGTATCAGGCTGGTAACATTGCCCTTGCTTAGATGGAAAGGGCCTAAATGTGTGACAACCTGTGTCAGCTTGCAGGATTACTTTCAGGCACATGGAGAGCAAGAAGAGCCAGAACTTACAGGAATGTGGTGGTTCAGCAGCTGGAGAATAGAAATGGAAGTGTGGCTGAGAAGTGATTCTTATCCTGGTACAGGAGCTGATTGTTGTGGTGCAAACTAATTTTGACTTTTCCAGGCTGAAGCCTCATATCAGGGCAAACCAGTTAAAAGTGAATGTGATACGATGAACTCTGATACACCCAGGCTCCAAGAACAGGGATCGCACAGGACTGAACTGAAAAAATTAAACCCAAAAGAAACCTCCAAATGCAGCCATGTGTGTGGTGTCAGGCCAGGCATGATGCACACCTCAGTGCACACATGTGTCTGGTCAATGGAGTTAAACAGGAGACAACAAGGGTTTCTACGAGGAGCTTGGTTCACTGACATATGTGGTGTATGGTGAATCAAAAGCATGGGAGGAAAAACAAAACATATGGCATTTTTCCCTTAAAATATAGTAAAATTAACATACAGGAGAAAAATGTTACTTGCCCTGAACTTTGCTGCCCTTTTGCTCCAACAAGTGAGCTCACTTCACCATGCAGCTTCCAACAGGGCTCATTTCATATTCCCCCCACCCCTGCTGTTGGGGGGAAATTGCACAGCTTCTCAAGCTGCTTGGTTAATGATTTAAAAGCTTCAGATTCCAAATATCTAGATAAATCCTGGTGTTCTGCTTTTCATCCAGCATTGCTTGCACAGACTGAGGCATTATTGCATTAAGGGGATGCACTCCCACAGCATAGAGCCCCTCTGCAGAACAAATGCTGCCGGAGCCTGCTGAGCTGCCGTGAAAGCCTCCAAGGTAAAAATAAACCTGCTCCCACCCGCGCGGGGATACAAACAAAGGAATGCTGCAGCTCGGGAGAGCGCTGGCTCTGAACTGCTGCCCAGACATACAAAGCCCTTCACACCCTTCGCCCCCGGGAGCCTGTGCTTTGTGAAAGGGAAGGGATGGGCTGCACTTCCCTTTGCTTCCCTTTCCAGCAGCCTGCCCTGGAAATCCGAAACCGCAGAAACCTGCTGGTTTCCCCTCCCCTCGGGGGTGGGCAGGGCTGGCCACACATGAAGGGGGGGCTGGCTTTCACCCCCATCCTTCGGCAGAGGGGATTTCTGATTTATGTCCTGTGCTCTGTGCCTGGACTCGTTTTGAGACTGAAATCTCCGGCCTTGGTTCCAGGTGACAACATATGACAACAGTGATTTCTTATCCTGACAGCAGAACATGCTGAGCAGGATTCTGTACACCAAGCAGCAAAGTATGTCTGTTAACACTTCCTAGAGCTGGAGTGTGTTCACCTAAACTGTCTTTGCTCTTTTAGACTCTCCTAGCCTTCTCAGAGCAACAATGGTGCCAAGACTGACAGCTTCCCAAACAAACTCTGGTCCACCTGGCAGAGCCTGAGTCGGAGCCCAGGGAAAATGGAAGGATAACAGAAGTAAATCCCCCAGCCTGCAGAAGGTATTAAGTGATAAAATAGAAGGGAGTGCCTGGCACCTCCTTGTCCATAGCTGTCTTCCCTCTGCAGTTTGATGCCACCAGTGGGCAAAGAGCCTCAAGTATTTGCTTAGGAAAAATTAAGTAGCACATCTTCCCCTCTGTCCCCAAATGCACTGCAAGGTCACCTGTAATGTCTGTGCAAGCTGACAACTGACCTCTCTAACTCATTTTGGGGAGTAAATGATACTTCACCGCAGAAAACTTCCATGAGAGACCCTGTTGTATAGGACTTGAAGGTGCTGGAGGGTGGAACAGGAAAGGTGCAAAAGAAATGGGATCACCATGCTCCCTCTATCCCCCATTATTTGTACACCCAACACACCTGCATTTAAGAGACATTACCTCTGGGCAGCTTCTTGCAGTTTCACAGGTTGCTTGGCACTGAGGTAAATCAGGCAGGCATCTGCCACTTTATTCAGGTCACTCTCGCCTGCAGAAATGGAACAGGAAAGAAGGGTAGGAGGTGACCTTCTCAGCAGCTGCTGCCTAATGGAATCAGCTCCAAATTGGCAGCAGAGGCTTCTGAGCCTTTGAGCTGTCTGACCCGGAGCTCTTCTGACCTTGCCTTTTAAGCATCTTGCTGCAAAGCCAGGAAAGCAATCAAGGGCACTAAGAGGAAAAGAGCAACTAGCCAGCAAACCTTCTCCCTCATCAAAGTCAGCTCCAGAAATTTCACTTGGGGAGAATTTCAGAGAGTTTAATTCAATAGAAGAGTGTGATGTGCTGGATTTAAAGGGTCACCCAGAGATAAGCCCACAATAGAACCAGTCAAGCTATCCAGAAGTCTTATCTGGGCTCCAGTTTGCCCGGTAAGAACAAAGCATGGCCCAACAGGCCCTACAGAAACGCAGGCCCTCCGTTCCATACCCTCTTCTCATGCACGAGTGGGATGAGCAGTCAGATTTTGTGGTGGGATCCTTCTCTCCCATTTGTCTCCTGGGGAGTAAAAGAGTGCCCAGCACCTGTTTACAGAGCTCCCAAAGAAGACATTCAGGCTAGAGAAGATCAAGAAATCAATTCCATGGGCAGCAGGAAGAGAAGCAGCAAGTTGAGAAGGAGAGAGTGAAGTCTGGCAGAGATCCACACAACGTGTGCTTCTGCTGGTACTCACCCATGTCCAGCCTCTCGCAGAGAGAGCCCAGGCCCTGCAGCACAGCCAGCTGCAGCTTGAAGGCCAGTGTGTGGCTGTACACAGGCCCAGCTCTGGCACTCGCTGGGGCCTGGCTGAAGAGGGAACTGGTCAGCTTGGGGAGGACATCTTTGGAGAACCTCTGCCTCAGGAAGTCCCCACATGTTTGAGCCAGGGTACACAGCACCTAAGAGAGACATCACTTACAGAAGATAGTGCACACACTGGCCTGGGAGGAAATTAGTGATCCACACCAGCCTGAGGGATTCAGACATTCACTCTCCCTGGAGAATTGTTTTTGCAGGTGAGAGCACCACACCTGCCCTAGTTTCCCCATAATGAGCAGAAGGTGAATGTTTGAGAGGCTGAGTAAGCTGCACCCTGCTCTGCAGTGTCACCTGGCTGACCTCCTGGGCTGCCCTTCCCTCATTAGCACAGTAAGGGTAAGAGCAGCTGTGCAGACTTACTCAGAATTAGTGGAGGAGTCTCTGATGGAAAATGCCATTAAATATCATTGTATCCTTAAACCTCTTTTGTGGTGCAGACAGCCCATCTTTCCAATCACGTCAGAAAGCAGAAAGGCCAACTGGCCACAGAAAAGGGCACCCAGCACTACTGGTGTGTGACCAGGATCAAACTCAGACTGGGCAGAGAATGGCCCTAAATGCATGTAAAAACAAAGGGGGATCTACGTGGCCAGAACACTGATCTCTCTTTTGGAACTTCACTGAGTTCATGGTCTCAGTGTGCAGGACTGAGATGCTGGTTATGTTGTGTTTGCTTTACACCCTTATGACACTTCTTGTCCTGGAATTTAGGCAGGAAGACACTTTGGGGGGAATTCATACACCAAAACCCAAGCTGGGTGCAAATTGTAATGATGACTTGAACTTTCCAAGACTTAATTAGTTTTTGTATAGCAATCTCTACCTCCTTTTAGGGCAAGCACATGACAGGTATGGCTATTCTGAGATTCTAGTGCGTGGCTTCTGGAATTTGGGCAATCAAAACTCTCTTCATTCACACTGAAGGATTCTAAAATGAATCTCACTCTGCCCAGTAGATAAATGCCTCTGCAATGCTAGGGCTGGCAACCTCTGGAAACATGTTTTACTGGCCAGTCTGTGAGTCAGGAGGAGAAAGGAGCCAGCTGACAAGGTCAGGAGCTCTTTAATAATGTCATTATAGGGCCAAGTCTTTGTTTAACCTCTTCCCTCCCTTGCCAATGCCTTAATCATGAAATGTTCCCCTATCTTCAATCTGAGACTTGCAAAGAGGATGCTGGGACTGTGGCTTCAGCGAGGCCAAGCTGCACTGTATGGTGCCCCCACAGCTGCTCAGGCTCTAGAACTGTTTTTCTCATCCCTGCAATAACCACCAACATTGCTGCTTCCCCCAGGAACAGCATCGAGGGTTTACCTGTGGACAAGCTGCAGTGGGAGTGGTACAAACCCACCCACTGCAGGGCGGTGACCCCATGCTCCAAACCACATTTAAACACTGCTGCAAGAGCTTGGTGCTCTCTCCTGGGCTGCAGCACTGCCTGAGCCACTTCCTGCCCAAGCCCCAGCTGGAAATGCTGCTGGCAGTCAATGCCATACCTTGAAGGCTCTGAGCACTGCCAGAGGGTCGTCACTAATCAGCCGGGTGACGAGAGCTGGCCAGACACGGTGAGCCATGGGAAGCAGATGGTTTCCATGAGGATGCAGCACGGTTACACAGAGCTCCAGCACGTCCAGGACCTGGGCAGGAGGGGAGGGAACAGACTCTGAGTGCTGCAGTGCCAGGCATTCAGGTGGATCCCAGCATCACATCAGGAAGCCAGGAGGAGGGGTTGAACAGCAAAGGGTGTGGTTTTACCGCAGCATGAACGGGGACAAGTGAACAGTGCTTAGAGATCAGGCCTGTTTGGAAAGGGACAAGCACCGCAGTGACACAACCTGTGCTGGGAGCAGAGCTGGGCTGGGAGCAGGGCAGGATTCCTGCCCTGATCCCACAGGCTGAGCTGCACACTTGGATCCCACTGCGGCTGTGGCAGCAGCATCACCTGGCAGAGCTGGGGCTGCTGGGATGAGAATCTGGGTTATGCCTCATTTTTCTGTCTCACTTTGCACTTTAAAAGGAGGCCACCTTCAAAGGGTTTTCATAATTAGAAAAAAGCCAGGCTTTTAGCCCTGCTTATCATCACCCCAGCAACTTCAAAAACATCATCAGCCTGTGCACTGCAGCCGGAGGAAGGGGGATGGGAGACACAGATGGGAGAAAGATGCTTCTGTTTCCTCCACCAAAGGACAAAGCACAAGACTTAACTGTCATGAGCATCAAGGGAAAGTGCCCAATACAAAGCCACCCTTAAGATTCTGTTCTGCCTGGCAGCCATTCCTAATCCAGAGTGCTCCCAAAAAATCTATCTCCCTTTCTCTTGCCAGGCTTGGAGGATCTGTCCTGCTCGAGCATATGGCAGCACAAACCTGGGGATGGCAGGGAGCCCAACGTGCATGGCGTACACGCTGACGAGCTACCAGCCCCTTCGTGGGCACCATCTGTCCCCTCAGAGCGGGCCATTACCGACCTTCAGCCGCACTCGGAGGCTCCCATCAGACAGCAAGTGGATGCACCTCTCCATCACATCCCTGGCCACCTGAGCATGGCTTGGCATCGGAGCTTCTCCTTCTGTGTCAGAGGTGAGCTCTGGCTTAGCAAGGGGAACCTCATCTGGAAGACAAAACCATTACTGAAGCCATGAAAATGACTTGGGAGCTCTGCAAGATCACAATACCTACCTGCAAGCACTCTGTAAATTCCCAAGTAAGGCCTTTAGCATTTTTAAATGTGCTTAGATATAGTTAAACCTATGAGTTCTGTGAGTTAGTGTCAGGTTCAGTTAAGAGTGTGGGGCTAGGGAATGTTCACTTTCTTTACTGGACAATGCAGCTGGTCTGACATTTGCAGTCTCTTCTCACCATGGACTTATTTCCCATTGATTTTTATTAAAAATGAAAAGCCTGGGTATTTAAAGATGAAGTATTTAAAGGTCAGGATTGCAGCACAGCCCAGTGAGGACTAAAAAGTTCCCTATATGAATGTCTGCAGTGCCTGCCAAAGCCAAGTGAGAAGGGAGCAGTGGCATCATTAGCGAGGAGAAAATAGTACAGAGATTCCCAAGGGAGCAGGAGGAAAATGCATAGGATCCTAGAAAGAGGAAACTTCAGGTCCTGAACTCAAATAACTGTTACGAGCTAAGGAAAAACACAGTGTGCTTGTGTCTTAGAGCTAGAGAAGCCTTGATCTGCAAACATTTGGCTCCCCCACTCAAACAGAACAAAGTGAGAACACCCAACAGCACTTTACATGAACCAAGGTCAGCCCAAAGAAGACCTGAGACTGTCAGCCTGGTCCCAAGGCTCCCATGTGACAGAAGGACACCTCAGAGGTCACATTCTCTCTGCAAGCTGACCATGCTCCTCTCCAGCCACGCACAGCACTGACCTGCCTCCTCCTCCTCCAGATCAGGAAAATCACCCTCTGCGAGCTGCTTCTGGCTGACATAGTCAAAGAAGAATCGTTCCACTTCTTGCCTTGTCATTGTCACCTCCTGCTGCCCCTGGGACCGAGCCCCACTCTGCCCCTTGTCAGTCTGCCTTTGCTGGTGTTCCTCAGCACTGGGCATTCCAAACCACTGCACTGCAAAAGAGGAACTGACATGTCACTGAGCAACCATGATCCCCTCCTGCAAGTCAGCAAGGTGCCATGGACTCCATGAGAGATGAGATGGTTCTCACACCTCATGGAATTGCACCTGATCCAGGCACCTGCTGTCACATCCCAGTCCCCTTCTGGATGGTATGGGAATATTTAAAAGGAATACATGCCACGTGCTCCTACAGAATGTTCATGGGAGCAGTGAGTCCATCCTTTCTCAGCCACTCAAGGCCATGTTCCTGTGAAAGGCTGCAGGCCAGGTAAACTGGAGAGAAAGCTACTGGTGATCTTTGCTTGAGCACTGCCCCAGCAAGCAAAGCACAGTGGCCATCACACTGCAACACCTTAGCTACCTGGAACCTCCCATGGCAAGTGGGAAGGTCCAAGACAAGTACCCTTAGTGACAGCAAGGCTGAATTACACAAAGTAAACATCATTTTGGTACCTAGAGCTGTCATGACTGAGTGGAGGACCCTGAGGAACGTGGAAGCCTGGCTATTGTAGGACTGATCTAGTGCATACAGGACATCTTGGATTACATCTTCTATCAGTGGCAGCAAGCTGGCATCCGAATGCCTCAGCATCGTGTCCAGGACCTGGGAAGCACGTGGCTGGTGTGCCAGCTGGCGCAAACTCAGGGAAATCCCATTCACCAGATAGTCAGAATTCTCATTAATCAAACACTGCACCGAGTCGTAACCACAGGCCTCACATATGTCTGCCAGTGTCCCCAGTGCTGTCTCACTGATGAGCAGAGTCCTGTCACCAGCCTTTTCCAGCACCGGGTAGAGAGCTGACAGCAGCAGCAGCCGGAACTCCTTCCCGAGGACTGCGGCAAAGCAGCCGACGCCCTCCAGCTGGATGCAGATCTGCCAGATGTTGCTGTTCATGGTGCGGGTTGTGACTGGGGGCTCCGGAGACAGAAGGAGAACGCTGCTGGATGCCCCTCCCGCACGGACAGCGAGTCCCGAGTGCTGCACCGAGTGCTCAGGGCTGCTTTCCTCTGCGTCAATGCTAGTGACCAAATACCAGTTTGCCTGGTCCATGTACTCATCCAGAATGGATGTTATGGACCCTTGGAGATCATCCATGTTCAGCGGAACTTCCCTCTCCTGCAGGACATCCACTCCCACTCCGGCAGCCCCCGTGACCAGCTCGTTGAGGATCATGGCTGCCTGCTTTCGGTACAGGCCAGACTCGCTGTACAGCCCCATGAAGTGATCCACCAGCAAGTAGAGGTTCCCGTAGTAGCCAAGAACACGACACACTTGCTGAAGAAGCTGGAAAACCTTCTCCTCCGTGAAAAAGCGGAAGTATTTCTTCTGGCACCTGCCCTTCTGCACACCCTGCTGCAAGGGGCCCGGTGGCCCAGAGCGCCGGGCCTCCACTATCTTCACATCCGTCACGTCCAGCTCCAGAACCTGCACCAGCGCCTTGGACAGGCGGTGCAGGTGGGACACGGAGTGGAGGACAATGTTAATTTTGGGGCCCAGCAGCTTCAGGTAGCCGAGCAATAAGCTCAGCGTGGAAACCTTGCCCATGTCATCCTGAGAGTTCATCAGGCGGGGAAGAGCTGTGGCAAGGGAATGGAGGTTCTCAGAGAGGACATCAGCAAGAGCCCGGTTCTGTGCCACAATCCTCTGCTCTGCGATGCCCTGCAGGACTTTGTTACACTTGCTCTGGACTTCGCTGTTTTCATCATTAACCAGCCCAACCAAGGCCTTTAAGAGGTGACTGAACGAGTCCACCAGTGACTGACTGCAGTTCCTCAGTAAGTGGTGGACCAGCTCCACCAGCTCCAGTCTCACCTTCCAGTGGGGGTGAACTGAAGAAGATTCAACCACTTTATGCAGAAGAAGAGAGAGTTTTTCAGCAGTACTTTTAGTCCAGTCAGGTCCTCTGTGGATCATTAGCTCTGATATTCTACTGTGTTCCACTGGCAGCTTTTCCTTACTCTTTGGAACTCTGGCTAGCTGTTTGTCAGCCATGACCAAGCCAACAATCAGATAAAAGAGTCTGATGGCAGAAACGGTGGTTTTGTGACCTTGTTTGATGTCTCCAGCAATAACTCGAGATAGCGCAATAGAAATCCCGGGCAGAAAAGAAGCAAACAAATCCCCACATTGCTGTGCCTCATCTTCATCCAGGTGTCGGTGCTCCTGGCAGTCACACTGCAGAATCAGGACCTGCAAGCACTCCAAAGCAGAGATCTTGATTTGCTTTGCTTTTTCTTGCTCTGCAAGTGTCAGAAGCAAAGACACAGCAAATCCTAAGAGCGGAAGGGTGGAAGGTTGGTACAGAGACAAGATAACATCCCCGTAAGCCGAATGCATCAGGGTGTGGAGTGCCTGGATCACAGCCAGCTTCAGCTCCTCGGACAGTGGGGCGGCTTTGCCCGAGCTGGGAGGGGGAGCGAGGCAGGTACAGAGCTCAGAGAAGAGCTCCTGCAGCAGCTCCTGCTTCTTCACGCACGTCGCCGCAAGCACGGAGGAGATGCACTGCACGAGGCTCTGCACCAGCCGCTCCTTCTTGGGCCCCGGCACCCGCAGGGCGAAGCGCAGCGGGAACAGCACGTACTCCTGCAGCTCCTGCAGGGCCGCGCCGCTCACCCCGGCCAGGTGCGCCTGCAGCTGCCGCACATTCTCCACCGTCTGCGCCCGAGTCAGCTGCACGCAGACGGGGCGCAGCGCCCCGAACGCTGCCTGCGGGGTGTCGAACACGGCCATGCCGGGGGGCCGGGGGACCGGGGACCGCGGGCCCTGCCCGAGGCCGGGGCTGCGCCGGGGCCAGGCCCGGCAGCCCTGAGGGTGCCGGAAGTGACTCCGCGGCACCAGCGCCACAAAGCTCCCGCGAAGCTCGGCGGGCACGGTGAGAAAACTCTCGGGCGCCCACAATGCGCATGCGCCGGCGACGTGCCACTCAGCTAAAGGGGGAGGCAGCGCCACAAAGCTCCCGCGGGCCTGGGCGGGCGCTGTGAGAAAAATCGCGAGTGCTCGTAGTGCGCAGGCGCCGGTGATGGTTGCGCATGCGCCGAGCCCGCCCGCCGTGCGGCCTGGCTCCCTCCGGCGCTCCGTACGATGCCGCCCCTCGCCCCGCGGCGGGGTCAGGGCGCGGGCGGCCATCTTGTGGCGGCGGCCCCGGCGGGTTGTTGTCGGTGAGGCCGCGCCGCGCCCCCCCCGCGGGCGGAGCAGCCCCGGCCCCATGTCCTCCTTCTCGGAGTCGGCGCTGGAGAAGAAGCTGTCGGAGCTGAGCAACTCGCAGCAGAGCGTGCAGACCCTGAGCCTGTGGCTCATCCACCACCGCAAGCACGCGGGGCCCATCGTCGCCGTGTGGCACCGGGAGCTCCGCAAAGGTGCGCGGGGGGTTTGTCCGGCGGGGTCCGCTCCGGCAGCCCCTGCCCTGAGGGTACCGGGGCCTCCCGGTGAGCGCGGCCGGTTCCTCCTCGCCGAGCTCCGCGGGTCGGCACCGGAGAAGTTGGTGCCCCGGGAACTTATGGGAGCCTGGGCGCTGTTTACCTGCTGTTGTTGTTGTTTACTAAACTTGGGGGGAATACCACGTGTGAGGGGTGTATTCCGGTGATACAGGCGGCGTTTTTGAGAAGGGAGAGGAAGGAGATGCAGCCAAGTGTGGGTTGGAGGGAGAGGATGCTGCTCAGCTCTGGGCGGCCAGTCAGCGTGTAAAACAAGAGATGTTCGAATTACGTTTCCCTGGGTATGCTTAGGGGAACTTGGAAGTGCTCTGGCTGTTTGGCTCAGTTTTTAAATTTTGGGCTTGCATTAATACAATTCACCCCTTATAGGATTAATGAGAGGAGATAAGCAAAGAAAAAGTAGTTGTAGACGTCTATAAAACTCTTTGGTGCTATCATCCAGAAACATTTTGTGCTTGTTTTCCTTGCAGATTAACTAAAGATAATTTCCCAGATGGCTTCATTCTCAAATCAAGGGAGGCAGTCAGGGTCTAGTCGAAGGTGTTCTTGCAAGGGGCTGGAACGAGGTGATCTTTAAGGTCCCTTCCAGCCCCGACCCTTCTGGGATTCCGTGTGGATGCCCTGTCCCCAGGTGCAGCTCTGAAAGCAGCCAGTGTCACCATTCCCACTGCGGGCACCAGCACTGTGAGCCCCTTGGAGCACCTGGGGTATCTTTTATGTGATTGCTAGTTTTTGCCATTTATAGTTTATTTATGAGTTTTTGGAAGAGCTGAGTTTGCCCTGCTGTGGAAATGAGCACCTTTGATTTCTGCTTTCTGCGTGTTCGTTTTGCTCTGGGGAACTGTGAAACACCCCTGATTCTGGCTATATTGAAATAGAAACTGGTGGTGTCAAAATAGAAAAAGTTAAGGTATATAGAAGAAATTTGATGTTTGGAGCATTGTTTGAAAAATTTTTGAGTCTCCACAACAGCTTTCTCCTACAGTTTCACTCAGTTCTGAGTTATGCGGTTTTATTCAAGTATTTTTCCTGAAGTTAATTAATTAAAAATAAACTAGTTGTTTTATTAATTTACTGGTGGGTTAGAGCATCTCGTTTTAATTGTGTTTAAAATTTATTGGTTTTTCAGAGCTGAGGTGTCACTGTGCACAAAAAGCATTTAACTTATGTTTGTTTCATGAATTAATTCAAAAAGCAGAAGTGAGGACACTGAGAACTACTTGACTTGAGAGCCCCTGATTTGCTTTGGTAACATGGAAATGTTTTGAACTTTTTTTTTGAGACTGCAAAGCTATGAACAACTTTGAAAGACCTGTTAATGATTCCAGGTGAAAAAAGTGAGAAAAAATTGCAAACTCTCCTTTTTTTTTTTTCTCTTTTTTCTTTTCTATTTTTTTCCCTTTCTCAGCAAAATCGAGTAGGAAACTTACTTTCCTATATTTAGCAAACGATGTCATCCAGAACAGTAAGAGGAAAGGTCCTGAATTTACCAGGGAATTTGAATCTGTTCTTGTGGATGCATTTTCTCACGTTGCCAGGTAGGTTGCTGTTTTTCTTCAGCTTTCCTCTCTAGGGATTTGCATTCTTTTTATTCAAAGCTTAATTCAATTGGATTTTGTTGTTTTTTAAGTCTAGGGGGTGCTTGTACCCTTTCTGTAGTAGGGATTGGATCCTGACTGCTTTGTGGTTGGGCACTGTTTAGTGTAAATGGGCAGCTTTGTTTGTGGGAACCAGTCCTTCACAGCTTCAGGTGTTTGTTTTGTATATGCAGCTCCTATGGACTTCATTTCAATTGTTACCTAAAGATCTGGCAGATCCCTTTATGGGCAGTGGAATTGAACAGTTGGGTGTGTTTATTAAAGCCACATAATGGATGGCTCTGCCCCATTGTCAAAAGACTTTAAAAGAGCTGATGTTTTGGGTCACTGAATTCTCAGCAGCCTCCTGGTTTGAGCAGTTTCTTTGTGTGTTGCTTGTTCTAATGGTTACCTGATCAGTAATATCCTTGCTGGAGGAAGGAAGAATTTCATAGGTAAAAGGGAAGGAGTGATGCAGCCACCACCTTGTCAAAAATGCACTGTTGTTTAGTTAAGGCTGTGTCTAAATGGCATAATAATTCCTGTTATCTCAGCTAAATAACATTAATGCTCTGGGTATTTGTTGTCTGTTCTGAAGGGCTGTCTCACTGTCAGTGCACACTCTGAGTGCATTTAAGTGCCTAATGATCCAATCAACCTGCTTTTAATTGGGATGTTATTGAGTGGAACAACTGTTTAAAGTTAATACACTGAGTTGTAAACTTGTCAGCTTCAGGGTATTTTATAAACTGTAATTGCAAATTCTGAGTGATAGCAAATTTCTTCTTTTGTAATTTTTCCTGCCCTTATTTTGATGTGGGAATGTGGGGCACTTCCAGGCAATCTTTAGGTCTTATTTGAAATTGGAGAAAATTGGCCACAAATATGTTTTGCACAGTTTGTCTCAGACAATACGAGCAAGATTCTCTCCAAATGTTCGCATATTGGCAATGGATGCAGCTGCCAGTTTGGAAGATGCTCTCTGGAAACATAAGGAGCGTTGATCAGCTGAACTATAATGATTTCCTCATCTTTAAACAGAGAAGCAGACGAGGGCTGCAAGAAGCCCTTGGAACGATTGCTGAACATCTGGCAGGAGAGGAGTGTGTATGGCAGCGAGTTCATCCAGCAGCTCAAACTGTCTATGGAAGACTCCAACAGCCCCCAAACAAAAGGTAAATGCATATTGCTTGTCATGTGTGTTTTGTTTTCAAATCGGTGCATGTTTCACTGGAAATACTGTGAGGAGTTGAGCTGTGGGCTCATTTAGTTGAGTTGTTGCCAGAAGTGGTCATGGAGATTCTTCAGGACTGTGTTGAGAAGTCTGATTTTTGTGAAACCCACGGTTCTGGTTTGCAGTTGTGCTGTCTCGTGCCTTGGGGCCGGCAGTGAGCTGAACTGGACATGATATCTGGTGCTGCTCGTGCAGATACAGTGCTCGAGGGCTGCCTTTTGAGGTGAAAGCAAGTCAGTCATGCAGGGAACTGTTGTGTCCGCCTCAAGTCAAGCGTCCCACTCTGCATATCTGAGACTGCTCAGCTGGGTTATTAGAATGTCTTACTCAATACTGTTAGTGCTTTTATTCTCATAGTAGTTGTTTTGTTTTCCATAGTTACTGTGTTTTATTATGATGCAGCAAGAAGTTTTGAATAATTGAAGTCTGGAATATATGCCCCAGAAGCTTGTCTGGTCTCTTTTTTTTCTTACACCAGCTGATGTAATTTGGGGAAAACTCTTAACTGCATCATTTAAGGTCATTAGGACATCACAGGTATAACCTTATTACTGCATGAGACGTGGGAAACTGAGCATAAGGTTGTGTTTACTGTGCTTTGATTTACTGCTTGGGCAGATCTTGCCTCTTCTAGAGCACTTGGAGGTGTTTCACTGGAAGTGCTCCAGTGGAAAGAGGGGAGCAGTGGAATGCCTAAACTATGGAAGGTGAGGGTCATTAAAAATCAAGAGTGTTCTGGTTAAGGGAATATTTGTCCACCTTGCAGTTGAAGGAAGTGGATGCTCCATTCCTGGAAGTGTTCGAGTCCAGGCTGGATGTGTCCCTGAGGAAGCTGGTCTTGTAGCAGGTGTCCCTGCCCGTGGCAGGGGAGTTGGAATGAGATGGCCTTTAAGATCCCTTCCATTAAGCCATTCAATGGTTCTATGAAGTGTCAATATCTTCAGATGAGCTGGAATGACATTGCTGCTCTGGTCATATTTTTTTCTCTTCCCCACAGAGGTGTGATAGTGTGAGAGTTGGTTTAGCCATTTGTAAAGGGCTCTTACGCCCTTCTTAGGTGGTGAAAACAAGATCCAATTGAGTTGGTATTTAATGTAGAATTAATATGAAGATGTGAGCATAAATGAGACCTGTTTGTGAAGACATCTGACTGTAGCTTTGTGTTTTTTCACACACTGTTTTGGGTAGAACTGCTGGATTGATGCTTTAGCAGCTCACACCAGAGCCCTTCCACTTGCCTCTGAGTTATAACTTCTGGAAGGTGACTATTGCAATGTTTTCCCCAAATGTTGTGAGCCAACTACTCTCACCAAAGGAGTTGTCCCATCTGTATGGAGACAGAGGGGATCTGTGTTCTGAGGGGTGAAGGTGAACAGTCTCTGCATGAACTGGCTCGTGTTGGGGTTCCTCTTGTCTGGGTGCAGTGAGTGACGCACCTGTGTGCCATCAAAGGCCAGAATTTACACTCCTGATAACCCTGACCTGATTAACTGAGGACTTGAAACTTTAAATTAATGTACCTGGGTAAGTGTTTCACAAGTGTTTAACTTTGAATCTAAAGGCATTGATAATTGGTACCATGTGTTATTTCCTGGTCATTTGGCAACCAGCTGTTCCTCCGATGGTATCAACAACTTCTGCTACTGTTGTCTTCTCAACTTAAAAGCATTTGTCCAAAATCAAACTTCCTAAGAGTAACAGACCTTTGTCTGTGGGAAGCAGAGTGAAGGAGTCCAAACCCTTCAAGAACTGCTGTGTGCACAGCTTCACTTGGCAAGAAACTTAGTTTTTGCCTGGGTAGTTAGAGATATTAATGTAGAATCTTTTATTTGAAGGAAAGTTCAGACCTCTTCATGAGTGTGATTGTTGCTGCCTTATCAATTCATGGCCAAAAAGAAATTGAGATTTTTAAGAGAAAAATAAATTTGAAAAATTCAGCGGAGTTATCTTGTGTGTTTTTTCCTCACTTTGACTGGTGCATGTGCAAATTAGCTTCTTGATGGTAAGAGCTAGTTTCACCCGGGGGTTTTACTGAGTTCTCAGATAAATTGTTGTTTGAGTTTCTGGTGGTTGCAGAAGGCTTTTTTGTGGTTATCATATTCCATTTTCAAGCAGGTGAACATAGTATCCTGGTTTACAGATACAACAGTTGTCTAAATGTGGAAAACCATAGTCCAGGGATCCTCCAAAGCTTTTCTGGGTTTGTGGGCTCCCAAGGTAGACACAGCTGAGAAATAGGCAATGTTAGTGTCTGTAGATTGCTGCAAGCTGTGCTATTAAAATGTTGGAGCTCCTTAAGAGCATCTGGTCTTGCTGATAACACCTGGTGCTGTGATAGCTATTCTTTTCTTCACCCCAAGGTATTGCAACAGGTCAGTACAGGTAGTTCTCTATTATTTTTCTGTACTGCAATGTCTTAAATTCCTGGGCTAGTGGGTGCTTCTCTCTGAGAAGGATGGCTCTGCTTGTTTTGAGAGCACCACTTAGAGTTGTGAGACTTGCCAAAATGCAGCGGAATCCTGTATCAGTGAGGAATTACGTCCTTAAACCTCATCAGTTAGTGTTTCAGTGGTACAGTTTGTTTCTTGTTTTGTGAGTAGCAAAGCCTTGGGTAATGCACAGCAATTCAGTTGTCTGCACATGCTGAGTTCCTGCTGTGGAGCAGAGCTGATTTCCCTTCAGAGAGACAGAGGGGTAAGAAAACCAGCCCTTTTTAAGCATTGTATTCCCTGGTTTAACTGCTCAGTGGTGCAGCTGACTACCGGATTTTAGTCTTTCGAGTTCCTTAAGGAGCTATGCATATGCATGGCAATGAGCTTTTGAATATTGATATATTGTTTTATCTCTAAATGTATTCGTTAAGCTTGCATTTACTTTCTCATTAATCTCATTTTTATTAGAATGTTCCTTTTCACAAGCAATAGGGAAGAGAAAAACCACCCATTTCTCTCAAAGACTGGAAAAACTAGGTCTTAAAGGTTTGATGTGAAGCCCTTCAGGCAATACAACCAATACAGCTGATGTGTTTTCTTTTTGGTGCCTTTGTAATAAGCAGTTGAAGAAGGTCCTTGAGTATGCTGTGATGTAGGAGTGTGTCACTCTTAAAACAGAACTAAGCTGCTCCCCAGCTGCTCTCGTTGTGTTTATGTTGCAAATTCTGGCTCAGAAAGTCAGACCTGTATTAAAATATGGAGAAGAAGAGAGAGGAGAGCAGGCAGGGAGACTTCTGATGGTAGCTGAAATAAAAACACCTGGACACAGGGCTGGGTATGGTTTTGGAGCAGCTCAGCTTCAGTTATGCTCACCCTAGGAGAGGCTGCCAACGAATATATATTGCAATGAGAACTTCAGCAACCACAAGTTATCCAGCTCCAAAGAGAGAAGGGTTTGGAACGGTTGGAGGGAGTTCTGGATCATCAGAAGCTTGTTCACCTCTAAGAACGGGCATCAAGAGCTGAGAACAAAAAAGTGAGCACCTGAGCTGGGAAGATCCCTCAGGTTTACAGCTAACAGGAAAAACTCATAGTTGTCAGCAAGGCCTTGGACACCATAACCTTCCTCAAGCCACCGGAGATGGTTTGAAGCGTAAAAGTTGGTGCAGAAATACTTTTGTAAGTCTCTGTGGACTCTGCAACAGCAAGGTAACAACATCCTAGAGTGTCACTGCAAAGCTCTTAGGAGAGCAGTTGTCTGTCATTTTGGAGAAATGGAGAGTGCTTCGCCCCTTGGAGGCTTTTTGGGAGTGGTTCAGTTTGAGCTGTGACAAGCACAGGAAAGCAGGAGAGCTGACTTCTTTGGGATTTCTCTGTCTTCTTTATGTCCATATCAAGGTGGGCTCTTGATTTTCATGGAAGAAGCTGTCTGAATTCTACAACGGTATCTTGATTGTTTTGGATATGCATTACATTCTGATCAGTTCTGAATGCTCTCAGTGCTTGTTTTCCCCTTCTCTGGCTGGATTTGACATGCTTTTCTGCTATTGTAGACTGTGATGGTTAAATTACTCCTGGCTGGCAGATTTTGTAAGTTACTCAAGCAGAGTGTGTTATAGTCTGTGCTGTGCTTCTGTTCTCTTTCAGGGGTCCTTTTGCTCCATATGCTCTTGGGTTTGCAAATAAGCGTAGGGGTGTTTTTCTGTTTTGATGGAATTGAGATAGTGTTTCTAGGATTCTCCAGTGACTGGTGCTTAGGTTTGCAGGTGCTCAGCACTACCTACTTCAGAGTGGTTCCAGTCAGACTCACTTGGCCTTGTTCAGATGGAATTTTCAATGAGTTCTGAATCCTCTGTGTCAGAGTGGTGAGCAAGTGTAATGCTGTGTCTTGTGGTAGACCAGTTGGCAACACAGCAGGAATAACTCTTCAGCAATTTGAATCCCAGCTCTCATTTTAATTTTCACTTGTGTGATCGCTGTGGTCATGCATTCTACTGTTGGTTGGCTTGTGTTTATCCTCAGTTGGTTAATTATTTTATGATAAGTACATACAAGTGATAAATACTGATGACCTGTTGTGTTGGGCTGGGTAATTTTAAATGCTCTCTTTGGCACTTTATCATCTGCTCATCTCCTGTTCAACCCAACTTATGTTTCTCACAGACCTCGATGGGCAGCAGCTGTTTTTGTTGTTGATCTGGTGCCTCACTGGCTTGTCAGTCAGATTGTCAAGCACTTATATATCAGTTGGATACATAAAATAATTAAACTGTCCTTTTTCTAGCCTAGGTAGCTTCATTCTAGCAAACATCAACAATTCATTTGGTTTGGGGTAACTTTCCTGTGCTGCTTTGCCTTCCATTGAGTGAGTCTGTTCTCTGACACGTGTTTGTGTCTGCCTTGGGAAGGTTGTTCAGCTCTTTCCCCAAGGAGCAGGATGCAACAGCACCTCTGATTTCTCTCCATTAGAATGAAGTGTTTTCATATGTCCCACCTAACAAGGCAGGCAAAACTCTGCATTTAAGGACAGACCTTCCTGTTTGGTTCCTCATTAGAATGGGACAGTCTGGTTTTGTTTTAAATTGAGTGATCTTGGATTTTCCTGTGAATCAAAGTATATACAGAGTCTGTTCTTGAACTCCATGATTATCTTGGCAAAACTTGATTCCATTGAACAGATCTTCTTAAGACTGTCCAAACATTTCTTACAAATTACCCCATATCTTATTATCTGTGGTGGCAAGTCTGAAAAATTATCTACCATCTTTTGAAGGTTCTGTGGCTGGATCAAAGGCTTCGTTAAGACTTCTGACTCATTTAAGTAAACTGTCTCTTCCCTTTCAAGCTAATGTTTGCCATGCTGAGGTTCATTTAACCGATGCTGTCTTGCTTTGTGACATGCCTGTTTCTGAAGTGTTGCAGGTTACCTGCTTGGAGATCAGTTCGTGCTCTGCCCATCGCTGTTGTTGCTGTCACATCTTGGAGCTGTGGTTTCACAGAGCTGTCCCGAAGCCCTTATTTTGATGAAAGAGTGAAAGATTGACTAACCAGCACTTACTGTGTTGATTGTGAGACCACAGTGAGCATATAGTTGGTGCAGAAAGATAACTTGAAATTCTTCTGTCCTTGTGTACCTTCACATCAGTGCTTCATTTCTACTGGTAGAAATCCTCACCTGTACACTCAGTGTTAGCCAGAGCATCTGAGCAGGGTTGAAATCTGTCATTTATTGACAAATAGCACATTTATTTGCCTTTCCCATTTTCATTGTAGGAGACACAAACACGTATGAAGTGCACACTGCTTGTGTATTCTCAGGGCATGTACAGAGATACGTGTGGGGGCCAAATCAACCTTTTATTACTGTTTTGCATTTGAGTGTTTGGAATATGATGCCAACATTAAAGTCCAGCTGTGGTCGTCCTCTAGAGAGCTTAATCATCAGAGCATCCATCTGGTGTAATTCTTTGAAGTAGACGTAGTTAAGGTGGGCAGATCTGGCATCCAAATGAGTTGTTTCTATGTCTTCAGTTGCAGAGGAGAAGAAGTCTTTAAAGCGAACTTTCCAGCAAATACAAGAGGAGGAAGATGATGATTACCCTGGGAGCTACTCGCCCCAAGACCCTAGTGCTGGGCCACTGCTGGTAGGTGGGATGGGTTGAGCCTGGGAGGAGCTCTGGAAGCCACACGGCCACCTCCCCTGTGTCACAGCCACAAGGTGGAGCTGACAACAAGTGAAATGGGTTTAGTGGCGAGATGCAGTTTGGGGTTGGGAAGTCCATGCAAAATGCAACAGATTCTTTTTTCCTATTGCAATAGTATGTCACTTCAGAGCAATTCCAGGTAGTCTAACCCAAAGTTTGAGTAGTGCTGCCAGGAGACAATCTCAAAGGACTGCTAGAAGAACAGGCCATATTTTAAATTCTTTTTAAGATCAGTAATACAGAATTTTCTTTTGTAGACCTTATCTTTCCAATTAAAAACAACAACATTTGTTAAGTTTGTATGGAGCTGGTAGGAAAACCAGCACTGAAGACTTTAGACGCTCTGTGTAACTGGTATGGAAATATTTGGAATGAAATAGAAAATCGTTGCGGCCATTTGAGGCTACAGAATGAACATATGTTAACCCAGAGTCTATTTGAAGGGGATAAAAAATTACGCCATCCATCTGGTAAACTGTAAACATTGAAAAATAAAAATAAATAACAGTTGTCAAGGAAATAAGTGAAAATTTTGTTGTTGTTTTTACCTCCAGATGCCTTGCAGCTTATGATTTCTCTTGATTATAAGCATTGTTACTGTTGGAAGTCATTTGCAGTTTGCAAGGAAGTAATAAATATTAGGTAATAGACCTCTTTGTTTTTCAGATTAAGGAAATACTTTTAAAAAATTTGTCAGTGTTTTCATTAGTTTTCAAACTATTGAACTGTAGTTTAAAAATCAGTGGTTGTGTTTATGGACCTAGTGTTCTCTTTCAAAAACCTCCCATACTTCAGGATTTTTAAAACAAAAAAGCAACACTTTGTTCTTCCTGTTCAGGGAGTTTCTCTGTTTAAATTTTTTTTGATAAAGGAGGAAATACAACATGTCAGGGATGGTCCTCCTAGAGCTGTTCTATCTATGTCCTTTTAAAGTTTGTCTGCATTTTGAGTGAATTAATTCAAACTGACACATCTTTGCTCAGTGCACTAAAGCCAGCTGAGAGATGAGCTGAGGGGACACTGAGGAGCCCAGTTCAGTTGCATAAAGCTGTATGCTTGCATGGAGCTGAGTGAGAACAGCCATGGCTTTGCAAAATCAGAACATTATAAAATTTGCTTTATAGGAAGAGCTTTTATCATCATTGGAGTTTATGGTCAGTAACAAGCTACAGAATTCTAAACCTCGTCATGATGGAATCTAATATAGTTTTATTTGGACTGATGGAAACTTGGTGTTGGGTATTTTTGCTCTGTCAGAATGCAGCTTTGGAACAGAACAAAAAGGTGCCTGTACCACTCCAGGGAGGCAAAGAGACTGTCAGGGATGCTTGGCTGGAAGATTGAGTCCCAGCTTGAGGCAGCACACAGGGCTGGTGGTTCTCTCAGACTAGCGTGGTCATGTCCTTCTCAGCTATGTCTTAAATGATCACTTCTCTTAATTGGACCGAGAATTTTCCTACTGCAGACTCTTGAAAAGGATGACCCTGCTGTAATTATGCGGGAGGAGCTAAACACTGGGATAGTGTAAACTCAATGAATGCTCCTTGTGTTAGGTTTAAAAATTACTTGAAGAAAATATTCCCCAAATGGGGCCTTTCAGATGTGGCCACATCCCTGGGAAGTGGATGTGGTTAAGGTTACCTGCTTTTACTGTTGGCTTACTTGTCTTGTAGACCGAGGATTTGATCAAAGCCCTACAAGACCTGGAAAATGCAGCGTCGGGAGATGCGACAGTGCGGCAAAAAATTGCTTCCCTGCCTCAGGAAGTTCAAGATGTTTCATTACTGGAGAAAATTACAGGTATGAGACTGGAAGATCAATGAACATGGGTCCAAAGCATAACTTAGGGATCAAAGTGTGGGGTTTTTTTAAATCTTCACAACGTATGGTGAAGTGAATTCCTGCTTTTGTGTCCTTGCTTTGTAGTTCCGGGGTAATTAACAGATAGTAATCCTGTGAAGTAACACTGACGATTAAACTTACATAGCTGCTTCCATTTTATTGGCTTGGACTGAGGCTTTTGTACTTCGAGATCATCATCAGCATTTTGCAGGAACATAAAGGAAATTGGTTCATAGTTCTCAAGTGGATGTGTTTGCTTTTGAACACCTTAACTGTTGAGATATCTTGAAGTTTTATCAGACTCTGCTGAGTACACACATAGTCCTTGGTTGATATATATTTGAGTTTTACCAGACTGCTAAGTACACACATATGCCTCGATTGCTATGGGAGAGGCAATTTGCTACCCCCACTAATCTGTCAGTCTTTGTTTAAATTAACTTTTGCAATTGTATTTGAAAAGTAATTTTAATAGAAGCATTTAGAAGTTGAACTGATTTGACTCTTGTTCCTGGAGGTAGTTTTAATTTGGAACTCATTATGAGCTATCACTTATTTGACCATTCATGATATATTCCTACAGTGTCCAACTGGACTGTGTGCAATTCTTAGATTTATGTCAATACATTTGAAATTACTCATATAGAAGAGGAATTAACAAGTGCACACTGTGTTTAAATGTAGGAACCACTTGATTTGTTTACCCAAAGATACTTCCTAACATTTAAATTAACCTGTTCATAGTGGCTTACTATTCATAGATTTATATCCCCCCTTTCACTGACATATCTGCAAAGATCAAATGCAGTCAGTTATGTCAGTGTCTAAAATACAGCCCATGAAGGGTGTATGTCCTATTTCCTGTATATCCCTTTGATAACAGCCCTTATTTTCCTGTCAAGCGAGAAGTATATTTACGAACAAGATGTTACCGTGCCTGCGGCTCGTGAGTTGCAGCCCTTCTGGCAACAATTGGAAGTTTTAAACTTTGTCCTCTAAATCACCCAATGCTTTTGCACGCAGACAAAGAGGCTGCGGAGCGGCTGTCGAAGACGGTGGACGAGGCGTGTCTGCTGCTGGCCGAGTACAACGGGCGGCTGGCGGCCGAGCTGGAGGACCGGCGCCAGCTGGCGCGGATGCTCATCGAGTACACCCAGAATCAGAAGGATGTGCTCACGGAGAAGGAGAAGAAGCTGGAGGTGAGTGCCTTGTTAGCGGGGCTGGCAAAACAATTGGCTCACCAAACGCTCCCCCTGGACTCCTAATCTATGGATTTCTCCCGAGGGAGATGATTCCAGGTGTTACTTTTACTTTTGTTTCTAGGTTATCTAGGTTCTAGTTGTCTTTACACTTGGAGTAAAACGGGTGAGAAAGCAGTGTCATATTTGGAGAGTGCAAATCTGTTCTGATGTTCAGTCTACATGTTTCAATGCACCTGGAAGGCCCAGAGCTCTATACTTCTTAAAGAAAAATAGACTTGCCTAACATATACCTTATTTTGTTATGATATGCCCTTTTTCAAAAAATGAACCACCCTTTGCCAGAATTAGCTGGGTTTTTTTAAATTGCTTGAATTTTTTGTTATTGTTTTCCTGATGGTTGGGTATCCTTCATCTGCCCCCTGAGCCCTTGCTTGTTTAGGGGAAGCAGTTTAAGCCAGATCTTCTGCTTTCCATCTTTTAACAGCCACTTCCCCACAGCTTCTGAGGTGGAGTGGAAATGGGGCTGGTAGTGAAGGACAGTGACTTTTGTTTCCTGTGCAGCTCCTTTGAACAGGGAGAGCAGGACCCTAAACCAGCCAGGGGCTGAGCTGAGCCCCCCTGCTCGGCCCAGTGCCGTTCAAGGCTGTGCAGCCAGCTGTTTACAGCTGTTCATCCGAAACGTGCCTTCTCCATGGAAGTTCTTTCGGCAGTTGTGGGATTAGCGAGGAGTTTAATTAATGACTGTGGTTGTATGTCACTCTGCCATCTGCTAAACTGCCCCTTGGCGGCACATTAAGGGCTTCTCTGCACCGCGGTGCTGGTGATGAGCAGCTGCTGCGGGGTGGGATGGGAGGGGATGTGGAGGACAAAACCTCCTGGAAGGAGACTGAGCTGCAGCAATTGCAGTCTGTTTACTCTCATGGCAAACTTCGTTCTCTGACAGCTCCGCAACATTGTTCCCAGATAAAATTCATTTTGAGTGTTTTCTTTGTTGTGTGTTTATATTGGAGTTTCTGAATGCCTTGTGACTGAATTTCTTCAAGCATAGCACTGGTCTTGTGACTGAGTCAGAAAAAACACTTTTAGACATGGATACAGATGATGCCATGAAACCAAATCTTGTTTGGCAACTGGTTTATTTTCTGTGGAAGTCTTGGGTCAGATTTTGGGGTTCTTTCTTGCTTAAAGGACACCTATGTATATGTAAAAAAACCCCATAAATGATAGATATATGTGTTTGCAGTAAATAGGTAGCAAAATGCTGCACAATAATGTTTTAAAAGGCCCAGAAACAATTCATAATTTTGAGTCAGTTTGAGACTGTGAAACCAAGATATCCATAATGACAACATGAAATTAAAATTTCTAATGCATTAGCTGAAATGTTGTGACAATCATGGAGATTTTTTGTTTAGAAAATATACTTTTGGTAAGGAGCATTACTTGAAAGTTGTAACTCTGGCAGAGGCAGAAATGTAATCCTGAAAATTAAGTGTTTTGCTGGCTGAGCTGCTTTGTTAATGGGAGTAATCTTGCTGATGGCAATGGGACAGGCTGCTTGCTCACTGTTAGGTGTAAACACAGTTCTTCACTACATTAGAAAATAAAGAATGATCCTATTTAAATATTAGGATCTTATTCAATATCTGTTTAGGCATCTTTGTCATTCTGCCAGACAAGGTGGCCTCGGTAACAGTCTAAACAGAGTTGCAGGAAATGCCACTCCAGCAGCAAACACGAGGCACAATTGATATTCATGTCAGCTCTCAAACCTCAGTGAGGGATGTTGCCTGATTACAGCATTCCATTGTTCTGCCCTTGTAGAGGGTTAATAAACAGTGGAAGATGCTGGTTACAGATAAGACAGGCCAGATCTGCTTATCAGTTTTGTTTGAGTCTTTGATGTTCTCACAGTATTGATAAGCCTGGATTTTTCTTTGTAGTGCTAATAAGCATTTTACTAGAAGGATCTGAAACTTGTAGCAATTAAAAATGTATTAAAAAACCAAAACATTTACTCAGGCAAGGTCTGAAATGAGAAAGTAACTTAAAACAATCTAATTTTACATATCTGCTTATTGTAGGCTTTGCTCTCTTGAGGTATCTTTTCCAGAATCTTTGGTACTTTTTCCTCTTGTGCTGTAAGTTTCCTGACTTAGGTGAAAGGGTGTGTTTGGATAGAAGATGGGTTGTTTGCTTCACCATCCTCATCTAGCCAAGGCTGTTGACTAGGGAGAGGGGCTTCTGACAGTAATAAACGTCAGGGCTGTATTTTAAGAGATGGAAGTACCTAATTTGGAAATTACTCTGGCTGTTTTTTGTATTTTATTTACTTGCGAAGTCTTTCACTGTGATAGCAATGAAAGTAGCTAATCTCTGTCTTTTTGAAAAAGAGCTTTTGTGGTCTAAAGAGCTGCAGTTGTTTACTAATCCTGTTTATGCTGTCCCTCATGAAACGGCAAATTGTCAAAACATACATAAACTCAGTGTGTTTGTGTCTTGTGGGCTAATACTCAGAACACTCTGCATGTCAAACCCCTGTGACACAGCTCTTGTCATCAGTTTAACTGAGGGACTCTGCTGAGGAAGGTGGGTTTGGAAAGGAATTGCACATCAGCGTGGATACAGCTGGCATGAGTAAGGATTGAAAGAGCGAGGGGCAAAGAAGCACTGGTGATTTGAAGGGAGAAGGCTGGCACAGAGCCTGAAGATCATAACATATGGACAAACTCTGGTTTTAGGGTAGCAGTGGAAAAAATCAAAGTGTAATAATTAGGGTTCCTTTATCCTGGGAGTGGTATGGTGGTATTTTCATTGTAGTCTAAAAGCACTTAAGATGGTAGATTTTCTTTAATTCTGTCAGTCAGTAAAATCAGCTGGCCCCAAACTGATACTAAATAGCCTATAACAAGGCATATATTTTCAAAGGTAAGTATTCCTCAGGTTAACTTCCTGAAAGGTATGGGGCATACTGTCATTCAACAGCTGAACACTGAATTTCTTCTTAAATGATGCTTCATCTTGCTCAGCAATTGTGGGCTTGATACTGCAGCTGCTGTTTGATCTTCCATGGCTGGCGTAGATCAGAGGTGGCTTGGACATTCACAGTAGCAGATGACAGGAAATAAAATCTGCTTTCAGACAGGTGTAGAACCAGGAACTGTTGTTTCTATAAGAATGAGATGTGTCCTCGTACCTCACATCAGTATTGAACTTCCAATGGCCCTTTCCTGATTTGTGTTATTTTTGGCCATTGCTGCCACATTACAATTACTGAGCAAAATCAACTGGGGAAGTTTTTTGTCCTCCAGCACCTGAGCCTGCCGAACTTCAAGGAGAATTGTCTTTTGAAGTCAGAGCACTCTTCTGGAATGCATGGCAGGCAAGGAGAAAAAATCCAGGGAATTAGTTTGTGTAAAACTGAAATGCAGTGGGAAGAACATCCCATGTTGGTGTATCAGACAGGTGTAAAATGAAGTCAGATAAATGGATGAGACTGGAAGAACCAATGAAAAGTAGTGCACGGAAATGGCAAATTGTGTAGAAGCTTCATGGATGCCTGAAATAACTACTGAGAATGGGAAACTTGGAGTGAGTGGAGGGAGGGTTATTTTAATCTGATGGGGAGATGAGGGAGGAAAAAATAGAGAGAAGATTGAGCATTCAGAATTTTTGCTTTGATTTGCAGTTGGTGAAGGCAATTCTTCACGTGCCTTCTGTACCTGCGTTGGTGAAAGGCGACGCGAGGAGCGCGCTGCAGCGTGGGCAGTACGTGTGCAGGGCAGCGTGGGTGGAGGGGTGTATGCACTCAGACAGCTCTGCGTTTACATGTCCACAGCTGTAAATCTAAAGAACACGCTGTATTTAACATCCAGTTAGGGGAAAATACTCTGACTGTTGGCTGCAGCTGAAAAATTGTCACTTAGAGTCCTGCTGAGAGCTCTAGGGATTTTTAGATGTTTGTGGGTTTTAATATTCATGGCTTCAAGGCACCTTTAATAAGGTGTTAATGCCGTGCCCACACAAATTTGCAAACCCTCTTTGATAATGCATCTCTGAGGGATGAAGTGCATTCTCACTTGAAGTTTTCTGGACTGCCCAGGACTACCCGTTTTCTTGAAATACAATTTAGTTCAGTGGGTTAATAGGCAATTTATTGCTGTGCTGCTTCCACTGCCTGGGTCTCTGTAGTGTGTCGCCGTTGGCACGGCTTTGTGGTTGCTGCTTCCCTCAGACGGGAATTCTTGGGTTGTGTGGTGTATTCATTTCAGTGGTTTAAACAGTGAAACAGGAGATGAAGTTTTAGGGTTCCTGCCAGGAAACAAAATTGTCAGTAATTGACTTGCGTGAAGTAGCAGGAACAGCTGTGGGAACCAGCAGAAGAGCGGGGTCAGCTCTGCCATCCAGGCAGGGAGATCTGAGCTTGGAGCACCCAGACACAGTGTGAGACCTGGGTCTGTGGGACCAAACTGGTGACTAACGGGGCAAGAAACGCCAGGCTGTGCACCAGTCCTGCCAGCTGCAAGCCACAGGTGCCTCTGGGTGTGGGACAGGAGCACAAGCTGCTCTGTAGGGATGCGATGAGCTGACAGCCGCGGGGAATGTGGGTCTGTCAGGCCATGTATGGCTCCAGGCAACAGCTGTGTTTCTTTGCACAATACAGATATACAGTTCTTTCACTTTGTAGGTGCTTGTAGATATAATTATAGTAGTGCTGCAAATAGAATAATGCTAAACAAAAGCGAATAAAAATCGTACAATATTAACATACAATATTTTTATGCATTTTACTGAAGTGAACGAGTATATGACCACTCTTGCTTAGCTATAAAAGCACTAAGGTGCATGGAGAGGTGAATAGGTAACTGTTTGCTCATGCCCTAGATCTTGATTTTTGTTGTGAACATCAAATGCACCCCGCTCAATGTTTATTTATGAAAGGCTGTTTGGCAAATGAAATGAGGGTTTGTGTCCATTATACAGTGGCAGCAGCCTGGGCTTTTTCTGAGAGCTTTTGAACATTGCAGAGGTTGAGGCATTCCCAACAGCTGGAGAAATGCTCTGTGGAGGCCTCTGCTGCTGCCTCTTCTGTTGTCCTAAACAAAGAGGAGAGCAGGGAAATGAGTTACAGTTTGAGAGCGTGTAATTCTGCCACGAGCAGAAACACCATCTCTGCTGAAGTGTGATGAATGATGCTGCAGAAGAAAGAAGCCTTGTCAAATTTAAAAGAGCAAGACTGAACAAATTTAAGGTCTGAAAATGAACTGAAGGCGCTGTAAGGAAATACATCGTTCAAGCTGTGATTCCTGGACTACATCCTTCAGATAAAACCTCAGATTTGCTGGTTTAGTGCTGCCGCAGAATGAGGAAACCTGGCTTCACCCTGGCACTTGGTTTCACTTTGCTTTTGAGGTGGATTCTGATGCAATGAACTTGTGGAATGGCAGTAGTTTTCCTTTCTGTTCTTTTTCTAGTGACTATGTTTTAAAAGTACTTTATATAGGTTAAGTGGCAAGGAGTAGAAGCTAAGGAGTACCTAATCAACCTGCTGCAGTACTGTGGTATATTTAATATTTTTAGAGAGAGGTTTTACCTGAACATATAATCACATGGCTGTCAGATCTCTCACTTCACTACGTACTCTCCAAATTTCTGCTGAGCCTCTCATGCGTTTTTTCCCCTGACTTTTGGTCTTTTGCTTTCCAACAGCTGGCTCAAGCTGCAACATATCAAAACTGCGCCTGACCGGCTGCTCTTCCTATTCACTTTCCAAATTCTCATTAATGCTTAGCTAGATGTTTTTTCAGTAGATGCAATTGCTGTGATGACTTACAGCATGTTCCTGCTCAACCCTGCGCAGGAGAGGATGTGTCCAGTGCACACTCTGAGCCAAAATAAGCTGAAATCTCTGCTGTGGAACGCGACAAGGTGAACCAGGCCACGCAGCAGTGCTCAGGATGAATTTCCTGTCATGTTGATTACAGTCAGTTCTATAATGTTCAAGCAAGGCTGCTTTGGAATGAAACACTCTGTCAGCTTCATTCAGCGGTGGTTAATTCTGATTTTGCATTTGTTTCAAGGACTGAGTATCTAATTCTCTTGGTCACTGAGGATGTAGAATGCCACGCACTGAAAGGGAATGTTGATTAGCAAAAGCATCCGTGTGGCACAGTGCCAGTTCTTTCCTGTATCATCCTGAAACTCCTGCTTACAGCAGAGATCTCATTATTTTGTCTAAAAAAAGCAAATAGCATCCAAATACTATTAATCTTAATATAAGTGTACTGAGCAGTGAGGCAGTTAGCTCGACAGAGTACAAACAAAGACCTCAGAAGGCAGCAGCTTCTTTTAACTGCGCTTCGTGTCGTTCAATTTCATGGAACGGAAGGACCTTGTGGAAAAATCTGCAAGGTGCAGTTTCCAGGCACGTCATGGGCTACGTGAAAAACATGGTTTCCCATAAAACCTGCTTCCAGAGTCCTGTGTTGCAGAATATGGCCAGAACTTGTGGAAAAAAGCGAAGCCCTCAGGCTGGAAGGAGGTCCCATGTCTCTGCTGCTGTGTATTCTTGAGGGGAGCAGCCAGCATTCCCTGTCCCAGCTCTGGCTCGTGGTGTCTCCACTCCTTGCCAGCTCTGCCAGGAGTCAGCACAGCATCTCAGGCCTGGAGGGATGGAGAGGGTTAAACACGGAGCAGACAGTTTTCTGCCATGCTCTGTAATGTGTATCCAATCTGTCCAGTAAGTATTCATCTATTCTAGGAAATCTTGGTTTCTGGATTACTCCCTTAGTTTCCATTCCTGAATTTAGTGATGTTTTTCTGAACCAGTTTTTAATGGTTTGGAGGGTGTTGCTGCCTTTTCCGTGTGAGAATTTTTTCTCTCTTGTTTTTTCAGTTTGTTTTTTAACAGGTAGGATTTAGGCCTTTGGTGTTGACTAGATAATGCTTGCATTTACTTATTAGTAAGGTGGAATTACTTAGAATTGAAAGGAGTATCGTTCTCAAGGTGACTTGATGTTTATTTTTGGTCATCATATGCATACAAAAGTCTCTCTCCAAATTGGGAGGATATTTCTGATAACTCAGTGTTCCATGTAGCCCTCAATGTAGAGTATCCCTGAAAATAAGGACATGCTAAGAGCAATATTTTCCTAAACACTTGAAGCTGTTAATTGTGAATCTGGAAGCAGGTTGGTGCTGTTAATATGCAGAAGAATTGCTCCTAAGTCTGTATGTTTGCCAACAGCAGTGTGGTTTGGACACATCTCGGTGATTCTTCATTTGTCAGTGTGTTTTATGGGAACTGGGCCGTCAGGCAAGGCACTGGCAAGATTCTCCCTCCCCTAAGTAGCTCTGTTGGGGAAGGAATGTTGTTTGCATCTAATGTAACTGTAATGGTCACGCAAGTCATCTTCAGCTCAAAAGTCATTGCATTCCAGTCTTGACTGTCCATGAGAACTGGTGGATCCTGGTCACCCCATTAGTTTTGCCCTGAAAATGGCAGGACGTTAGTCTTTCCATGGAGGTTGTACCTTTTTTTACATAATTGTTTTATGTGGAACCATAATTGGATCCATAAACCCATAATTGTTTTGTGTGGATCTTGGCAATTCAAGCCATATTTGAGGTATTTTCTTGGCTTATGCCTGGAATTTGCAACTTCTTTTCATCTTCACTGCCCATTTATCAGACCTGGAGGACTTGCCAGCTGCCTTGCCCTTCTTTTTTTTGTTCCTGTCTTTAGTGGGAATTACTACAGAAAAAAGAAACACCTGCTGATACTCACTCTTGACAGTTTGGCATTCTTGAGGAGGAAGTGCTGCTTGTTCTTTCCTGGCTTGACATCCATCACTCCCTGACAATGGCCCGAATTACAGATTTTTAAATATTTTTAAAGATTGTCTTCTGTGGATCTCCAAGTCCAGCCTCTTGCACCTTCCCTCTGCCAGCAGTTGGAGTACAAGAGCACAGTAGAAGTTCTGCTGTCTGTGCTGTGTGTGCAGGAGCTGTGTGCTGCTGTGAGGAAGGGCCAGCACTGGGCATGTGCCAGCCCTGAGCTGAGCGCTCTGGGCACTCTCTCTCCCTTTCCCCAGGGTTGGCTTCCACGTTCTTTCGGAGAAGAATCCCAAGTGTTGGAATGCTGTACCTCCATGGCATCCCTCTTTATCTGCTGCTGTTCTCTGTTAATGCTAAAGAATCTAGGGTGTTTGTTTTTGTTCTGTCTTCATCTTGTGACTTTCTTGTTTCCCTCTTTAAGAATTCCCCATAAAATGTGCAACTAGGGATGTGGGTGCATCCTTATTTTGGTCCTGATTCTCTACCTTTTACTAAAACAAGACGAATCCTCACAAAATTAATGTGTGCACCTTAAGGTTTTTTCTTTTTTTTGTTACTGTCCTCTAGGCATGAGAACAGCACTCTGCAGTTCATGGAGCTGGGAGGGCTTTGTTTGGACTTGATTATTTCACTGTATATCTTGTGTATGTTAACAGAAGTGTTTGGTTATATTAACTCACTGGGCCTCGTAAAGGATTTAAGATTGAAATAGGCTGTTAAAAGACATTCTTACTTGGTGCTGGCAGGAAATTTATGGGATACACTTACATAGCCATTGCAGGGGTATCGGGAGTTGTTGCGATTGACGGCTGCTCTCACTGTTCTAATTCAAAATAATGAAACACAGAGAGTGTAAACTCCTTGCTTGTAACCCCACAGGAACTGCTGTGCTTTGATGTTTGGAGAAGGTGAAGAGAATTTCCATCACTGAGAAGGTTAGAAAGTCTGGATTAAAGTTGTAAACTCTTCAGAAAGATGTTTTGATTAAACATGTGCCTAGTTTCATTTGATCTTCAGAGATAGAAACTTCTGTTCTCTTTGCCAAGTAATTAAGAAATGGAAAGTAAATTGATGTTCTAGCTGGCTGCGTGGCAGTCTGTTCTGTGTATGGGTTTTTTTCTTAAGTTCATTGTTTCCTGCATTCTGGAGGTGCCATGAAAAGTAGGCCACATGTAGTTGAGTAAAGACTGGCACATTCCAAAAGAAATTATGTGCTCCTGGAGTTTTATTCCTTCAATTGCTGTCTTCTGTGACTGTTACGTGAATGTATAGAATCACAAAACTTTGAAAATTACATAAACAGTCTTTAATTAATCTTCTGTCTTGGATAACTTGGATGTGTGCTGGGCTGCTCTTAAGTGGCCTCTCACCAGAATTGACCAGGGTACAGTTCTTTCTTCCATTTTCAGGGTCCAAACTCCTCTCTCTCCTCATTATGAACACAAGTCACTGGTGTCTCTGAGACCTGGGGAAATTTCTGCACATGGATAGGGATTTCTTACTGCACTTTTACTACTCAATCCAGACCTCATTTGTGGAAAAACCACTTGCAAGTTTCCTCTTCAGGGATTTTTAGCTTGCTCTTTTTTTCCCTCTGTAATAAAATCCTGAGGATTTTAGTGTCTGTGTCCCTGGTTTACGTTCTGTGATCCCACACGTGTTTCCATGGTGTCCCTGCCATGCCAGTCTCACGGCACAGCTGCTGAGGCTGTAGTGTGAGCTCGTAAAGGAGGCCCTGTTTGACAACCAAAACTTGGGTTTGATTTAATGACTTGAAAGGGAAAATTGGATTAATTAAATGTTCAAAATTGATCAAGTTTGAAAGCAATGAGCATTTTGGCAGCATAGTAGTAGCTGTGGTGTGCCTCAGCCTGTGGCTTCTGGCAGTGGAGAGGTGTCAGAGGAACGCTCTGGCAGCAGCTGGTAGTCAGTATTTGGGGAAGAACACAAGGATAAAGCAACTCTGCAGTGACACTTCTCTCAAAATGTTCTATCAGGCCCCAGTGTGTGCCGGTTTGGGGACATTTTACATGTAAAATTAGTAAGGAAGGGCAGGGTAATGAGTTCAAACATGCCAGAGCCTGTGGGCAGGATGTGAATTTGGGGCAGATGGCAGGGTCTGCAGTCATGCCAGCAGTCGCTCAGAGCACCAGGGCCTGGCCACCTTCTGAGAGTCCTCACCTGGAAGATACTCCTGGTTTAACTTACTGCACTGTTAATTAACCTGTGCTTAATCTTTGTCCTCTTGTCTCTTTCCCTCAGGAATATAAACAGAAGCTTGCTCGGGTAACCCAAGTGCGCAAGGAGCTGAAATCTCACATCCAGAGCCTTCCAGACCTGTCACTGCTGCCCAATGTCACAGGAGGTCTGGCACCTCTGCCATCTGCTGGGGACCTGTTTTCAACAGACTAGAACAAACCGTGTGCCCCAGTTTTCATTATTACCAGCAGAAGTAAGAAGACTCTGGTGTTGGCTGGAAGTCCAGTCTTCCAAGATCCGCAGTAGGAAGGAACTTGCAGACCCTGCTTTGAACCTCTTGGCTGCTCATACTCACCCTCTCTGTGTACCCTGGCTCACGTGAGGGGAGGAAGAGGAGTGAGTTTTGTGAGCTCTAAAGGGAGTGGGGGTGGTCCGTTTTAGGTAAACTTCTCTCATCTTTTCCCATACTCTTTAGTTGCTGTTTGCTCTTAGCACTTGTTACCCCACAAAGATCCCGAATCATGTACACACATACTCGGGAAGCTTCCGGAGGAAGGTTGATCGTGCAGCATCTTCCCTCTGTACAAATATTGTATTATTTCTGAGTAAGTCTCACCTGTTTTAGTTGGGTTTCTGAGCCCCATCTCTGGGAGCAGTGGAGTGGCTCGTGGGCCTCGTAGGGATGTGTGTGCATGCGAGTCCTGTGCCACTGCAGCCTCAGGGGAAGGCATCTGCTCAGCAGTGGTACAGGGAAACATTTTTCCTAAACCTGCAGTTCCTCATACTGCTGTGGCCTGATATGAAGGTAGTTCCCATTTGGCATGGATGTAAATTGAAGTCGCAGGCAATAAAAATAAGCAGCTTTTCTTTGTGAATTAGAGGTAGACTCATAAGTTACACTGTGCTGAGCAAAGCAGAACTGGATGTTACCTAAGTGGGAGTGGAAGTAAATTTTGTTCTAGCTACCTTAGATTTATACCACATTTTTCCTCTTCATTATATGAAATTAGATGGTGATGGAAGCTTTGATTTAACGACCTGAGAGGCTGGAATGGTGTATGGCAGCTGCTGGTGTCCCTGTGACAGGCACTGTTAGGTCTGCTCTCAGGATGGTTACATTGAAAATACAATGATACAAACTCTCTCCATAGCTTTAGTGAAGTTGTCTGATGCACAGAAGTTAAATGTGGTATAAATATTTATTTATATAGAAAATAGACCCATATATATGCATATATCCTGTATGCACATGTACCCTGTCCATGCATGTAGATATTAGAAGGATGTACTTAATTTTGTGTCACAGATTGTGAGTTGATTTTTATAATCAGGAAAAGTGTAAAAAACAAAAAAGGTAAATTCAAAAAGCTCTTAATTCCATTATGTTGCTGGCTAGTGTTTTAGCTGCCAGGGGTGTAGTTACATTTCAGTTTGTGTGTTAGGTGTGACAAGCTGGACTCTGATCACTGAACCATTCCAATCTGGATACAATTCTGTTTAAATTTAGCACCTCTCACTATAAAACAGGTTCTGTTTCTGGAGACACTTGATCTGGTAACACAGGTTTTGTAACACAGAGGCTGAAGTGAGCTGAGATGCTCTCTCTGTGCCTCCCTGCGGTCTTGAGCTGGTGTCAAAGCCAGGAGAAGAAAATGCAGAAATGCAAAGCTTGTTCTGCTTCCCATTAATTTATTTTGCAGGCTGCTCAGTAGCCCGGTCAGCATTCAGTTACAGCAAACAACACAGCATCTTTTGATCATTCAGTTGTTCAGAAGCTCACGTCCTTTTCCTACTGACACTTCCTTTTTCCCTTTTTTAATGCTCCTTGCACCCTCACTGCCCAGCCAGCAAATGTTTTTTTCTCTTTAGTTTACAGGAATTTTTCCAGTGGCAGAACTATCCGTTCCCTGAGTCACTTTGACTGTGCAGCCTTTTATGGTCCAGACTTTAGATTAAGCACTGTACATTCTCTCTGCTTTTGCCAAAAATGAAAAACAAACAAAAAAACCCCAAACCCCACCAAACTTCAAGAACCCAAACCAAAAGACTCTTTGCCATCCTGATTCAGCTCACAGAGTTACCCCAAGGCTGTTTAAAACAAGTTATTTTGAGCATCGATTGAATGTGTATCCATTATAGGAAAAAAACTGTCAAAAACTGATGTAGACAAATGTGTTGGCATCTCACGTTTGTGTTTTGGGCAGATCTGTGAGAGAGTTGTCTGTCTTTTTTTATTTTTTTAATTGAAATGTTTTGATTTTTTTTTTTTCTTGCTGAATATATGTGTGTGTTTTATTTTGCTTAATTTAAATGAAGTCTTGTGGTTTTTAATTTTATTTGTTTTACTTTTTGGGCAAAGGGCATCTGGTAAACTGGGTGACATTTTCTGAAGGTTAAACAGATTTCCCCACAGTGTGTCTTTTTTAACAAAAGCTTAAATCTGTATATGAATTGACTTAGGAATTAATTTAGACATATAGGCTGCCATTTGACAGCAGTATATTCTGAAATGTCTCATAGATATCTATTTTTGAATAAAGAGGGTGTCATTGAACAGTAGTGTCCTTACTTCTTTCCTCAATGCTTCGGCACCCAGTGGGTTTTGTTTGGGTTTTTTACCCCTGGAAAGCCCGGGCAGTGACTTGGGGAGATCCTTGTGAGAGTTTTCCGTGCAGAGTGAAAATGTGGCATTGCACTCCCTTGACATGTAGGACGTCAGTTGTTACTCTGGGACAGATACAAGTAAAAGCCAAAGGTGGAATGGGAGGAAGGTGCCTCCCTGCATGAGCACCAGGAGCTGCTGTTCCAGCAGGGTCAGTGTGATCGAGGCCTCTCAGCTTTGGGGGTCTTCACATTGCCCCGGGAGTTAATTCTGGAGATCTGGGGGGGCTTTTAGAGGTTCTTCAATTAACAGCTCTGCAACAGCCTCTCTGAGCAAACAGTGATTGTTTCATATGCCTTGGAGAGTGTCTGCAAAGCGGATTATGTTTTGTACTGATTTACAAATCTTCCCTTAAAGGGACTATATTTAGCCCTGCTTTCACAAAGCCTTGCAGAGGTTGGGCAGTGTTGTGGGAGCAGGAGGGAGCTGGTGTGGTTCCTCGCCGTGAAAACCACCTTTGTGTGGTGTTGCAGGAACTAAGGTGGGGTTTTCAAATACATAAATGTGACAAGGTACTGGCTGTCCTTCCTTGCCTTTGCAAATCGGGTTTTTGTTGTTTTTTTAAGAGCTGGAACAAATGCCTCCAAAAATACTTGACTGTTAGGCCGCTGTCTTTGCAGTTCAGTACCTCAGTGCACTGGTGTGCATTCCCTGCTCTGTGACCAAGGAAGGGTGGCTTGTGCACCTGTACAAGGTGAGGAGCTCACCCCTGACTAACTAACAGGTCAGTCTGTGAGATCCCAGGTAGTGATGGTGATGAGGAAGGGCTGGCAGAGCCTTGGAGTGGTGGAGGCATCCCCTTGGTGGGAGGGTGGGTAGTTGCGCTGCCAACGTTTTGACCCAGGGCAGGCTGCTGTGGGCTTTGTCTGGTTACTTGGGCCAAGTTTTCATACATTCCCTGCTCAGTTCCAAACTTTATGTATATTTATCTCTAGGACTAGATAGAAAAAGTATAAACTGTCCCTAATGCTCTGGAAAAAAAAATGACCTGGTAAAACGCTTGGATGAAATATCACAGCAGACTTGGCACCAGTCTGTTAGAGTGAGGCCGGAACTCGTATTTGCAAGTGATTTCACTGGCTTTAGGGATGTGCCATGGGCATCCTTTGCCTCTTTCTCACCTGCTGGAAGGCAACAGTAGGTAGAAAACATATTCTTTATTTTTATTTTCAGTAGTGGCTTCATGTAATGGCATTTAGGAAGAAGTTTAATGAAGGCCAAGGGTTTAACAGGCCTCCGTGTGTCCTGGAGTAGATGGAATCACGGTCGTGCTGGTCATGTACAGGTTTTGAGGCAAACCCAGGAAACCCCAGGACGAGCCAGTGCAAGAGGGGATGTTTAAGGAAACCGAATGCTTTGGGTACAGAAATATCCCCTGGGTGCAGAGCAGCCTGAGGGACCAGTGTTCTGCAGCCCATCAAGGTTGGATTCTGGACAGGGGTTGCAAATCCATGTCCCAGTGTTTTCCCTTGGCACAAGGATGTGATGGGTTGCAGCTCAGCTGGTGCATGGTGGCCAAGCATCGCACCTGCTGCTGACAGAGCAAATCCGTGTGACAACTAAGAGTAAATCATTAACAGATTTAGGGTCTTGTCACTTCTGTCCGGGAAGAGGCAAATCTTGTTTCGTGTTTCTGGGAAAGGACAAGTCTGGTTTCATCTTTCTGGGAAAAGACAAGGCTTGTCTTGTTCTGGGAAGGGACAAGCAACTGATGGTCAGCACATCCCTCTGCTGCCAGTGCCCAGCTGACCAGTCCTTACGGTTTGTGTGTGTCAGTGCAGCCCACTGTGAGGGGCAGGACCGGGACCTGACGGGATGGATGGAGGTGCTCCCCTGGGAAGCTGCATAAGGGGTCAGGCAGGCACAGAGAGGCTGTTGGAGTCACCCACGGGATGGCCGTGCTGGAAGAGGCATGTCTCCAGAGTGTCTCCTGCACCTCCTGTGGCTGTGGAAGAGGGGGTGGCTTCCTGTGAGGGTGCAGTGGGACCTCCTGCCATCAGGGGTTTATTGTCTCTTTTGCGGTTCAGTGGTTCCTCAGTTGCCTCATTGGACCAAGGAGAGTAAAAATGTGTCCCATATTTGTGGAGGAGGAGGGAGACCTTTGGAGAGGCAGTAGCATTTGGAAATCCCATGGATTTGTTCTTGTGAAAGCTCTGATTTATGGGAGTTTGTTCTAGTTTCGATCTATCAATGAAGGTAAGTTAAAGGTCATCAAGTCTAAAATGAGTTTGCAATCAGTTCTTGGCAAGTCAGCGTCTCCAGCGAGCCAAGGTATATCCGTAACCTCCCTTCCACGAGAATGCTCCTGCCTGCCTTTGGCACTGGGACTAGCACTGAATTACAAACCCTGCCATGTGATGGATGCTGGAAATATTTAATTTATAATTTATTGCTTGCACGGCAAGAGTGCCAAAGGGTCTGATGGATGCAACCTGGAACCGCTCCAGTGATCCAGGATGGGCACGGGGA
>VWPU01003794.1:0-34597 GCA_013398955.1 Callaeas wilsoni
CGTGTCCCGGGAGCCGCTCGGCCGCGGCCTGGGCGGCGGCGGGGCTGTGCCGGCTCGGCCTCCGCCCGGGCCGGAGCGCGGCGGGGTCGGGCCGTGCGGACACATGGCCCTGGTCAGTGACCACTGCGGCAGGGTCGCTCCTCGCCCCGTTGAGCCCCGCTGTGCCTGGCAGGTCGGTCCTGCCCGGCCCCCGCGTGTCCCGTGTGTCGCAGACGCCCCGGGACCTGCCTGGGGAAGGAGCTCGCTGCCGTTGCCATCTGTAGGAAGTGCCGGCGTGCGATCCGGGACACCTGCAGTTAGCTCAAGTCAAGCAATTGCACATCACGAAGTGCAGGAAACACGCCAGTTTTCACTGTCAGAAGCGGTGCTCCACCAGCTGCCCTTGGCAGCGTGCTGGGTACAGCACGGTGAGCGCTGATGGGCACTAGGCCGTGCTCGTGTGTGCATCCAGCGGGATGCAGGTGATGTGTAGTGCCTCTTGGTGAACTGCACCGTGTTGTCTCTAGCGCCTGATGTGTCTGCTGAAGTGATCTTCTGGAGAGCTTGCTTGTTGCAACATATGCTGCCACGTATGCCCCAGCGTTTGTGGGTAGCTGAGTGGTTTGTAGTGCTACAGTAGCCTGAAAAAGCTGTGAAGCCACAAGAAGGGGAGCATGACCCATTCCCTTATCTTTTATCACTACCCTTGCAGGGCAGTGTGTGCTATGAGCAAGATAATTCACTATGAGGAACAGAGTCCAGGCAGACCGGCTTTCTGCTGCTGAGCCCAGCCTGAGGAGTCTTGTCTAGACTGTGTTCCTCTTTCTGGATTTTGGTAGCTTGGACTCCACTGACTGGGTTTTTTGTTTGTTTTATCTTGCTTTAATTTTAGCCCTAGTTCCAAAACCTATGTAGCTTCTGCTGCAGGTTGCTACCTGTAGAAGAAATGGCCTCTTAACTTTGTGTAGATTATCGAACTACTACCAACTAAACTGAGTAGCTCTCTGTCAATTTGCATGTTGGTCGCATAGAAGAAGCAAATCAGTCATGCCTGTTTCCTTGGAGGAATAAAGAAACACAGGATGATTTTGACCTGATTGTAAGTGAAGTCTTATAATTGCTTAATCATTGTCAGGTGGAAAAAGGATTAGCTCTGGGTTTGAATCTGGAGTCCTGTGTGACATAAGTGTTAAGCTTATTGCTGACTAAATTATGCATATTTGTGTGTCTGTTTTAGCGATGTTTAAAGTCTGCCACATTGCACTGAAGTTATGTGAGAATCTGGAAGCCACTTCTCTGAATGTGCCTGGGAAGGGGAGGGAGGGAGTATTGGTTCAGAAACATGTGACTATTTAAACCTGAAGGTAGCAGCAGTCATAATCTGTATCAGGTAATGCCTAAGTACATCTTTAGGTGTGTCATGTGGGAAGAGCCTGTTATTTAGATTAGTTCTAATTTAAGTTCAGCTGCATGCAGTTATACAATTTGCTTAGATTGTGGGAACTCTTAAAATTCAGTTGTTTGTCAGTCAGGCACGATGTTCTGAAAATCCAAATCTTGATACTGCTTTCAAACAAGATGCTGACTAGCCAAAATCCTGTCCTGGGAAAACTATTAGGATGGAGGTAAAAATCCTTAGAACTGACTTAGGAAGCAGCCTGATGAGTCGTAGAAGAAATGTGTTTCCTGGTTCTGTGGCAAGGCTTTCTTGCAATAGATGTTAATGACCGTATTCTTCCTGTGCCCTACTCTTAAAACTGTTTGCAAAGTATTCTGTGATGCATCTTGAACATCGCTAATTAAATGCTATAGCCTCATTTTAATACTTTGAAGTAGAATTTTAGGTAAATGCAGGTTTATTTTGCTTAAATGGTTGGTAAGCCTTGTTTGAGGGACTTGCTTTTGGAGTAAGCTCATATACTAAGTTTGGTCTGTAGACGGCTGTGGCCTAGGAAAGCTTGAAGCCACTATGAGATGAAGAAGGAAAATAAGGCTGAAATACAGAAAATTAAATGTGACATCAACCCCTTCCCTCCCTCTGATCACTAATAAACTGTGCACTTCTTTGAATTCTGTGGTTTGCTTTCTGCTAAGCTTTTTGCTTGTAAAGTGGTGAGAGGATTTGATCCATAGCAAGAACCTTAATTTATGTTGTGGAGGAATGTTAGACTGATACTTCCGTATTATGATGTTTACTTTCAGGAAGCTGTTAATTAGCTTAGGCTGTTACATGTTGCATTCTGTAGCACTTGCACACCAGTGGTGGTTAAAATAATTTATTTTGCTAGTTAGTGTTTATGTGCTGAATTGTTTTCCAGCCTTCCTTACCCTTGCACTGCTGCCAAAATGAATGGAAATATTTGGCTTAAGTAAACCTCTGTATATTTCGACTCTGTAAGAATTTACCCACCCCCCCTCCAAAGGAGGGGAGTGAAGTACCAAAGTGCTGAAACCTCTGAGAGCCTGAGGAGGAGGCAACCTTAAATACAGCTCACTGGTATTTGAAGGAAGCATCTTCGTTTGAGAAGCTGTTGTGGGAACTTTGTATTTGCTGTTAATGTTCTCCCTCTGAATGCTCCTTGTAACTGTTGATGGTTCACTGAACAGCCCTTGCACTTTGTTCTAGGGCTTGCTTTGAGTAGCTCAGGGCTGCCCATCAGAGAATGTAATGCAGCCTCAGCAGTGGTAAGCTCAGAGTGAAACTTCTTTACAGCCACCCTGGTGGATTTCTAAACCTGTGAGAATTGAGAATCTAGTGTGTACCCTGTTGTGAAAAGAGAATGCAGCTTGTTCCTGATACTTGGCTAATGACAAGCAAGATGATCTTGAATATGTGGAAGTAACTGGATAGAAGTGGGAAGCTTGGCTGCTGAAGGATCCACACATACTGAAATGTGCTTCCTCTGGAGGAAAGGAACAAGTGACTGGGGAGAGTCAAGCCTTCAAGTCTGGAACAAGTCAGGATGTGCCCATGTCAAACAATGGTGCAAATGCACTGTGAAAATATAAAGGGTGAACCTTCTCGCTACTTCTCACGAGTGAGCTCAGTTCTGGAGTTTGAGGTGGGGCTCGTGAGAAGCTGCACAAGGATCTGGTACAAGCCCAGGTGCTGCAGGGTCTGGGGGAGCTCTGTCCGAGCAGGTGGAGCAGTGGTCGTGGGGCCAGAGCTGCCAGGCTTAGAAAAGGCTTGGAGGGTGTTGGGTAGAGGCAAAACCCAAGCCATGAGATCCTGTGCCAGCTCTTAACCCTGCAGAGGAAGAAATGTGTGCCTGGAAGGGAGATGCTGAGAGAAATTAGCATCTCCTGGAATGCTCTTGATCCCTCCTTTCCAGACTCTTTTCCATTGCTGTCAGACTGATGTTCTGGGATGATAAAACTTAGTTTTTCACTGGTTGCTAGTAAGCCTTGAGCTGACTGATGTGAATTCACCACTCTATAATCTGATAATTCAAAGGTGCCACTCTTGCATATTTCAGTTTCACAGAAATCAGTAGAAGCTGAATCTGAAAGGGGTAGAATTTACTTATTTATTCTGTCATGATGAGCGAGGTGTACTGGAATGTGTCAGATGTTTTTCATAGGATGCTCAATGCTCATCCTTTAGAGTTTTTGAATGCTCAGAAAGAGAAATGAACTTCTGGTTTTATTTTGAGGTGAATGCTGATGTAGGGCTCAAGTTCAAATTGTAACTTTTGGCCAGAAGCAGACTAAGTGAGGAGTAATAGCGCTGGTAAAAGAGGTACTTGAGTGGTAGCTTGAGTTTTTGGACTATTTAAATTCCACTGTTAGATTCCTGTTTGCTTGTAAATTGTTCTAAGATATGCTTACCTTTGGCTGTTCCTTCTAACAAGTGGTGCTCTTAAGGCATGTGGGAGAAGCACTTCTGTTTAAAAAAAAAACTCCTTAATTTAGAACTGGGGAGCAATTTGCTTCTTTTTGCTTTTCTTTTGTGGAGCTGTGCAGTTTGCTAGAAGAATACATTTCTGATAAAGTTTGTATATGTATTTATCTGCTGCTCTGAGATAAAAATCTTTTAGTTGAGTAATGAGTTGCTTCTCTTTTACTCATTATTTTGAGCACTTCAGCAAATATCGGTTAGTGATTTACTAAGCCTTAGTTGTTCCTGTTGTAGCTATTGCGAGCTAAGGTGATGTTGTCGTGTGAAACTTGGCAATATTGGTAAAGTAAAATTGAGTGAATTTATGCTTCTTGCCGTGCTAATGGATCTGGTGTTGAAGGTTTTGGAGAACATAGCATTCTGCTTCGTTGAAGCTGGGCTTCTGTGGAGAGGATACTGAGGTACTTGATGTCAGTATCCCAGTGTAACATCCTAACTTGCTGTCCTGTAGACATTTCAGGTTACTGAACTAAGCTAATAATTTTTACTAACTTTGGTAGCTGTTTTTACTTTGTTCTGCTGAATTATTATTATTAAAATGCTGTGGTGAAAACACAGAATATTATGCTGCTCAGCATTGACTATGTAGTGTTTGTATATACAATCCTTCATTCTCTTATGAAAGGCATTTTCTCTGCAGAATGTTTTGTCAAGTCTTTAGTAGGAATATAGCAGGGTGTTCAGAAGATGATGTGCCTAAAGTTTCAGTAAATAGTTGTACAAGTTGAATGTGGACAGGAGGTAACTGCCAAGTAACAATGCAAATACAATGACATCATCCACTTTCATGGCTGTTTGTCTAAATTTCAAAGTACTACTTAAAAGGAACTGAAACCTGCAAGCTCTGGAAAAGGTCCCTCCATCTCTAAAGGAAAACACCATCAATGACAAAGCGAACTATCAGAATTTATTCCTAGTCACTGTTTTCAGTACCAAAGGTAATTAGGCTTCATTTCCAGTGTTTTAGAGAAAAGTGACATGCTTAGATTCCATGTTTTACACTTGAGCTGTCCTTTGTACCATAGTTATATCATTAGAATTCAGTCTGCTTTTGATCTAGAAAGGATTTGTCTGTTGTAAGACTATGATTGGTTTTTTTTAACTGTAATGTAATGCTTATTAGATTGTCTGATCCAGCTAGCTTCTGTTCTTCCAGCAATTTGAGCTATTTCTGTGTTTACAGGCATGAAGCCATACACTGAAGTGATTCCATTTAAACCTTTTATATAACATTAGTACTGGAGTGTTGCTTTACTGCTCAGCATGATAGAATTTGGTAAACTTCATAGTGAATATAGCTTATGATAGTTTTTAATGGGTGTTCTGTTAAGCTAATTAATCAGTTCTAGTAATGTATATAAGGCTTTTTGCATTTTCTGTTTGCACACTAAAGCTGTCCAAGGTGCAGCTAGAAGAGTAAGTCTGTGTCACCCCCAAGTTAAATTAGGTTGAAGCTGGATGTTGTGTTCTGCCAACGAACTCTTAATGGAGAATTCTAATGTGTTCCTAGAATTACAGCAATGCATTAGCCAGTATTTTCAGATGCATTTAACTTTTGAGGTGGAAAGAAATTGACTTAATCTCAAAAATGCCTGAGCTTTGGGGAAGCTTTAATGTAGTCTCTTGAATCTGTAGACGAAATTCCTTTGGTTTGGTTTTGGTTTTTTTTTTTTTTTTTGATGACTTAAATTGTTTCTACATGCACACTTCTGTCTCTTCAGAGAATGCTGTGGGAAGGTGATGGAGGGCCAAGTGAATATAGTAACTAAACTGTTTTAGCTAATAAGTATTCCACCTGTTGTTTTTCATACCCACATTTTAATCAGATATGATAGCTATCCTCTAATGAGACACTGAGCAGCTGCAGGGGTAAGGGAGAGAGAAAAGGGAAGGAAATTGAGAGTTGTGATTCTCAAAACAGTACTAATGCGGCCAGTGGGGGTTGTTTCCTGCTGTGTAGGAACATGCATGCGGGGAGCAGTGCAGAATTCCTGTCTGCTCCCCTCAAGGAGGGTGACACATACCCATGTGAACCAGGAGTTTTACCTTCCTTCCTGGGGTGGAGCACGTCAGTCAGTGGCTTCTTAGGTGCCTTACAGTAACTGAAGTGCCAGAATTTTATGTTTGAATGCAGTTTCTTTTTACTCCTTGCTGGAGTTCCAAGTGTGATTCAACCCTGTCAGTAGTTTTGTAGTAAAAGAATCTGTGGCTGCAACTAAGTGTTTAGAACTAGTTATTTGTGGTATATAACTCATGAACCAGGAACTGAAGATTATAATTTCAAGCTCTTCCTATGATGGTCCATCAGTAATGATTCTTAAAGTACACAGGTTGCTCATGTTTTTTTCAGGTGCAGGCAGTGATTTAAGAGGTCAGTCAGACAGACAGCAAGCTTCATGAGGTCAGGCTTTCTGTGGGAGCTTCTCCTCCTCACATACATTTCTTCCACCTTTTTTGCCAGGGAATGAAGTGTTACTTTAAATTTCTTTCTGGACAAAGCTTATCAGTTGAGGGGTTTTTTGATGGTGAGGTAGAGGTTTTTAGATGAGGAGGATTTATGGTATGTGTTCTCTTCCCCTCCTGTTATGGGAAGAAGTCTTTGGACTTGAAGATTTGTTAGGCTGAAAGACTGGCAATAAAGCTGTTGGAGACATTTGTGCACTGCAGTTTTAGCTCAGCAGTCTCATGCTTGGTTGCCTCCTTGTGTTAATGTGCTTTTTTCCCTTGACACAGTATGTGGTGCGCTAACAGCTTCTCCATCACCATCTTGGGGAGGATCACAGCAGTCTCATCTGCTGCTGCTTGGCCAGATACATGAATTCACCAATCTAAAGGCAGGTGAAACTGCCTCAGCCAGACAACTACATTAATGAAAGCTTGATTTGGAAAGTGTCTCAAGAGACCATGTAATCCACCCTCCCAGCTTCGCTCTGTCCACTATCACCTCTAGTAGAGGTTCGTCTGACATGCTCTTGGAGATTTACAACATGAGAGACTTGACAGCTATGCCAAGCAATCTAAACCATGTGTTTATCTTCTGTTCTGAAAGGTGTTCCTGATCTGTAACCTGAGCTTGTTTTCTTCAGTTAAGGCATACTTCTTAGATGTGGGAAAAATGCCCTTCACTGAAAGCTTGATCCACCTGTGGGGGAAAAAAAAATCCTTGCCTGCTTCATGCAGCTTCTTAATTATAAACATCACTGCCTTCCATGGATTGGATTCTGCTTCCAGGGCCCCTCTGCCTTTCCTACTTCAGGCTCTGCTCCAGTCAGTTCCTCTCCTGTGATAAGGACAGGAACATCCAAAACAAAGCATGTGGGACTCTCAAGTCTTGCTGTGGCAAACTCCTTTGCAGGTTGCACATGTGTGTACATACAGCCCTGCTTTGTGCTTGACTTACACTAGATTGTATTTAGTTACAGATACTAATTTGTCACTAAGTCACGTTTGGACTGCAAACTGCAGCCATTCAGACTTACTTGGAACTGTGGCCTAGCCAGATGTTCAGCAGGCAGGGTTTTTGTAGCTAACTAGTCCTGCTTATGAAGGTGTGTCTCAGCCCTGCCGTTGTGTGGATCAGCAATGAAATATCTGTGTTCCTGCAGCAGAGCCGCCACAGGGCTTGTGCTGCCTCTTCTCCTTCCCTCAGCACTGGCTGAGGAAGAAGCCCACAGCTTGGACTTGGATTGCAGCTACCTGCCAAGAAATCTTTATAGTAATCATGTGGTGGAATTACTGGTGATCATCCTGTTTACCCTGACACTGTGGTAGGACCCATCATGGATTACAGAATTGGTTGGTCTGGGTTGGAAGGGACCTTAAAGCTCATCTCGTTCCACCCCCTGCCATGGGCAGGAACACTTCTGCCAGACCTGTCCAGCCTGGCCTTGGACACTTCCAGGGATGGGGCACCCATAGCTTCTGCAGGCAGCCTGTGCCAGGGCCTCAGCGTCCTCACAGGGAAGAATTTCTTCTGGACATTTAATACAAATCCACCCTCTTTAAATGGGAAGCCATTCTCCCTTGCCCTGTCACTCCAGGCCCTTGTCCAAAGTCTCTCTCCAGCCCATTTAAGTACAGGAGGGTGCAGTAATGTCACCTTGGAACCTTCTCTTCTCCAAGCTGAACCCCCTCAGCTCTCTCAGCCTGTCTCCAGAGCAGAGGGCCTCCAGCCCTTGGAGCATCTTTGTCCCCCTCCTCTGGACTTGCTGCAGCAGCTCCATGTCCTAGTGCTGGGACCCCAGGCCTGGAGGCAGCTCTGCAGGAGGGGTCTCACCTGTGCGGGGCAGAGGGACAGATTCCCCTACCTTGACCAGCTGCCCATGCAGGGAGATGAGCCCAGGACATGGTTGGTTTTTGGGGCTTCAAATGCAGATTGCTGGCTCATGTTGACCCTGTGTTAAGCTGGACTTTTTCTAGGTTTGCGGTCTTTAATTACTCGACTTGGTGTTTTGAAGGTGTCAATGAACAAACATTTTCTTCCCCATCCCCAAACTGCATAGCTGTGCTGATATGGGAGCACTGAATAAGTAGTTTTCATCGAAGCTCTTGCTGTTAATGTATGCTTTAAAAGTCCATTTTGTCTGGACTTAGGCAGGAAAACTGCTTGAGGCACTTACCTGCCACTGCCTGACTTCAGTGGTTCAGGCTGGGGTTGTCCAAGCTGTAAGTAACTGGTGATACCTTTATAGTGGAAGTGACTTGTAGCTTTAACTGGTTGTGTTTGTGTTTAGCTCTCTAAGGGAACTCTGCTTGTGCCTGATCAGGAGGAGAGACCAGAGCCCAGCTCAGTTACCAGGCTGTAGATCAGCTGACAGCGTGGCTGAAACTCAAAGGCTGTCTGGAATTGATGGGAATTGGGTGTATGTGTTTCCAGTCCCTTGAACAGCCATACAGTGAGCTCACACTGAGCAAATAATGTGCTAGCAGTAATTCTGCATTGGAGGAAACAGGGGGATGCTGGTTGTGTAATGGTGGTGTGCTCGAATTAAAGTCTCTAGCTGTGCTCACCCTTTCTTACTCTATGCAGCTGAAATTGCGTGAGGAAATCGTGCAACTTCTGTTGATTACTAAGGGAAGCTGAACGAGGGGAAAGATAGAGCAAGCTTGCCATTTAAGCATTTGTATGCCTGTTAATCTCAATTCTTGTTTAAAAAAAAAAAAATTCTGAAGTTATTCCAGGAGGGGACCTGTTAGGGTTTTTCCTGCCCTCGTGTCTAGGATGTGTTACAGAGAATTGGAATTGAGGAAGCAAGCAGGTGAGGGTCTGGTTCCTTAGGGATCATCTTTTCCAGGGCACTGTGACACCCAGTGACAGCCACCATTTCCAATGTTTACAGGTTGGATTTCACTCTCTAGTCGCTCTTTTGCTCTCTGTTTAGCCAAACGTTACTTACCAGCCTCACCTCAAATCACTGAGACTCTTTTCATGGGAATAGAGATGACCACAATTGATAAATTTCATGGTGGCTTTTTAATTATGACATGAGTATTCACATCTCCTTGGTGTACCTCTAACTTTCCCTGGAAAATTGAGGATTGCCTTACATGAGGGTTTCTGTTACACTGTCTGGGTGTCTCATTGGTGTGTGTCAGTAATCCTTATACAGGTGAGTTTTAAGACTTATATGAGCTCAGTGCAAAAGCATCAGTGTCCTGTGGTGCAGTAGAATCTGCTGTGAAAAAGCCATTAATTTGTCTCTTGGCTTTAGATCTCGGCAGCAGAAGTTAGTTTGTAGATCAAAGTGGTAATAATTTTGATCTTCTCCTCTGGTATTCACTGTTACACTCCAACACCTGGAAGGCCTAAGGAGACATTGAGGATAACTGTGTGACTGGAAATGTATAACCATGAAAAATATTCTGCCTGAATAGCTTCTAAGTAACTGTAGTTAATAGTTAAGCAATGCCATTGGCTGCTTACATCAAAACCTGAAACTGCTTTTTCCTCTTGGACAAGGAGAATCAAACTGCCCCTAGATATTCCCAAACATTATGTTTTAACAGATACCATGTGTGAGACATCAACCATTCTCTATATGTATTTTAGAAAATCTCCTTGGAATATCTGAAGTCCATATGGCTATGTATGATGAAGATATCTTGAAAAATCCCTTTTATTTGGCCATTCAGAAGCGACGTCCTGATCTATGCAGCAAAGTTGCAGAACTCCATGGTATTGTAAGTATAAAAAAGTATATTTAAAAGCTGCTTAGTAAATAGTAGCTATTTGAATTTAAAACATATGTCTGCTATGAAACATATAAAGATTAGTTCAAGCCTACAAACTTGAAAATGAAACAGAACAATTTTTAGGTTTAAGTTGCACATTATTTACTAATGTGGACCTGTCAATACAGTAAGGCAGTAAAAAGCTGGTGTTTCTAAACTCTACAGGAAACTTATTTTCTTTCCTATGAACTGAAGTTACATATTCTCTCATAAGTTTATAACTTAAATGGGATTGACATTTTGAAATGCTTGGTGGATAAGCACTTATTCATTTGATAGCATTTTATGTAGCAAAATAAAGCTATTAAACTGACCTGGAATAAAAACTCCAGTCCTTAATATTTCCTAATCTAGGTATTTTGCAATTAATCTTCATTCACAATTAAGTGTGTAGAGACTCCATTAAACATGGAGGTTATTGTTACCTGATGATAAAATTTGTTTCTTTCTAATTAAGAATTTGTCCCAAATTACCAATCTCATGATGTAAACCCAAGATGTTTATCTTAGATTTTTTTTTTCTTTCTGATGGATTTTCATTTTAGTTTGGAAATATACTTCACTTTTTTATTAGCTGCCTAATTTTAAGTCATTTGTTGTCATTTTAAGTCATTTGTGACAGGTGCTAAGTAACTAAAGATTTAATTTACTTCCCTTAGTATTGTTTGCTTCAGTTGCATCTGTCAGCCTTTTTCAAATGAGTTGCTAAATGAAACTTTTGGGTTAATTATCAGACTCTGTGTCTCGTGGTAGCCTTTCCTTTTTATTTAAATAAAAGTACCTATAATTCCTCTATGTTTACTGTAAATATTTATAATCCTGATTTAATTTCTTGCCTCTAAAGGACTAAAGCTCTTGATGTATAGCTGGCAATACACGACATTTCTCTCTAAAGCATGATTTAACTTTTTTAGGTGCTAGTTCCATGCAAAGGAAGCCTTTCAAGCAACAGCCTTTCTACCTGCCAGTTTGAATCTTATGTTTTGAGGCCACTGGAAGAAAATTTTCAAACCTTAAATGGAAAGGTACTTCTATTTTGATATGAGTGTAGCTTGGGGACACTGCAGTAAGTGATTCACTGCTGCTGACTGAGCGTGTGAACTAGTGGTTACAGAAGAGACAAGCAGGGCTGACACTGCATAGGAGTCCAGTTTTTTCATTTGTAGTTTTGCAGTACAGTCTGAGAACTCGGACATACAGCCTGCACTATAGATGGTTTGCAGGCTGCCATCTAGTTCTTCCTATTCCAGATGTCCTCACTGGAGCTGCTTGGAAAGGTAAAGCCAAGTGCGAGAAGCACAGACAAGGTGTATGGTGTTTTTCTGAAGCTGGATTAAGTCCTGATCTTAGTTGTTGGGTTTTGTAATTTCCTTTCTACTAAAAGTGTTCTAAAATCTGCAAACAGGCCCTGGTGATTGTCTGAAACCTCCTCTAGTGGTAGACTTGTCAAGGAAGTGGCTGTAAGCAAGACTGAAGGAGCCTTTGTTTCAGTGTCTCCACAGCATGAGAATGTGAAACCTCTCCAAGCTGGGGCTTTCTTGCCTTGCGAGTTTTTCTTCTCCCCCTTGGAAATGTAACTATGCAATGCAGAAGCCAAAGAGTAACTTTTTTTCTGACAGAGTTTTACTTGATCTGCTCTGTTTTGTTTCAGGAGATCTTCATACAAGGAAATGTCATCATTCTAGGAGCTGGTTTTAATTATCATCTCTCCGTACCTGTTCTCTTTGAGGAAACCTTTTATAATGAAAAGGAAGAAAGCTTTAGTATACTGTGCATAGCTCATCCATTGGAAAAAACAGAAAGTTTAAGTATGTATTGATGTCAGTTTGGTGGCTGCCTTTGCACAGTGAGAAAACTTGTGTTTGATGTGCTTAATGAATGTCTTCATTCTGGAAAGTGTTGGCTTGGTTAAAAGCCTCTGGCATTTATTAGCTTGCTGGGCCAGATGTTGGTGTGCTGCTGCAGAGAGATATCAAGTTGCTGCCAGGCAAAACTAGTGCTGAGACTGGGGCATAAGTCCTGCAGAATTAAGAATCATCTGTGGAATACTTAATCTAGCATGATTTTTCTTGGCAGTGCTCAATTTAGTGCTGACAGCTTGAAAAAGGGATTTAATCTTAAATGTAACTATGTGTGTCTTGAGATGCAAGGTGGATGCACAAAAAACTGGAGAGGTAAATTCTTTCATGATCACTTTGTCAGGGGATAGAAGTTGTGTGGCAGAGTTAGGTAGCAGCCTGCTGGTGGTGGCCCAACTGATTAAGTTGAAGGTCTTAATTTTTGTCCTGCACTGATAATGCCTCTTAAGGCTGTAACACTATTTTCAAGACTGCTGTCAATACTGTGAATGTTACCAGCATGTCCTTGTGAACTTGTATAACAATCTGTGTTTACTAATTAAGAAGAACAGAAGCTTCTTAAGAAGCTTAGAAGCTTCAGCTTTTTCTGAAATAAAAACATGTGTCTTCCTAAATAAATAAGAATATTTGAAACAAGTGAATGCAAAGAGAAGTAGTACTAGGGCAGTGTGAAAGTAGTACTGTAAGGGAAGTGTGGAAGATTTTCTGAAAAAAAAAAAGCAACCCAGCTACCATTCATATAGCCTTAAATTCTATAAGTGTTAATCTATATCTCAAAAATTATTCTTGTGATATTCTCTTTAGCCATTACTTCATATAGTTGTATTGCAGTCTTTCAGAAGTGAAGGAGTTTCTAATTTCAAAATTAATTTGAAAAGAATGATTTAAGCCTCTTATTAGTTGGCTGCCTTTGACTGCAGATGAAAGATTTTCTAGAAAAAATTTTTGGAAAAGCAGCATGAATTCTAAGTGAGGGATTTAGTTGTCTTATTCAAAAGAAAATGGAGTTTGGTTTAATGATGCTTCATGTAACTTTGCTCTCCCGTTCAGAGAAAGTGTGTCTAAATAAAGAAAAGGTTATGTAAAAATCCAAGATGGGATTTTTGCAGCTCACTTAAAGCACCCTGACTTCCTGCATGGGCACTCAGTCAACACCGTAATATGCTTTTCTTCCACTTTCAAGCTTGACTTACACAACTCATAAGCTGAGTGCCTGTGGTAATAAATTACCCCAGTGTAAAAAACATGTGAAATCTGTTTTAGATATTTCAAATAAATACTTGGTATAAAAAGCAGGGGAACCTGCTCAAATGTGATGCATTAAATTCTTTTAATTAAAGGCAATACCTCTAGTTAAAGGTGCAGTAAGCTGAGTTAACGTTTCAGTGCACACAAGCTGGCTGTATATGTAGGGACAAAATGTATTTTACCAGGCATACCTATTAAGCCTATGTGTTAATTCTTGGCTTTTATTTTAGGTGAATCTACAGCTTCATCAAACTCCTATTCTCTTAAAAACATTGAAGATGTTAGAGAGTTCTTGGGAAGGCACTGTGAGAGATTTGATAAATACATAGGATCTTTCTATAGAACGTTTAAAGAACACGAAAGGAAAAGCCTCCGCCACTACATAGTCAGTATCTTCCTTCCTGATGTCTGTTTGCTAAATGTAGTTCACTTCACTGCTGCTGTTATCTTTGTCTTACTGAGCTTTTCTGTGTCAGAGTAGCCTGGAGTTGTGAAAGGGGAGGAGGGAGAAGTGGTAATTCACGTTTATGAATTTCATTATTTGAACTGTTTAATAAATGCAATTATTGCTAAAACTCCTACCATACTGTACACTTTTGAGACAGAGAAGACTTTTTTACTGATTTAGGCTTTGTTCCTTTAAGTCCCATTAACCTGAATCTGATGGCTTTCATCTTTTCTCTCTCCTAGGATTCTGTCAATGCACTTTATACCAAATGTTTGCAGCATCTTTTGAGAGATTCGCACTTGGTAAAGACTTACTCCCCATAATACATAGTACAGTGTTACTTAAGCAATAAATTATCTGACTTTCTCTTGCTGTTTATGGCTTTGCTTTTCTAGAAGATGCTTGCAAAGCAAGAAGAGCAGATGAATCTGATCAAACAAGCAGTTGAAGTAAGCATCTGAAATAAAGGAAAATAATTAGCAAGCTGTTTTTAACTCTCCCTTTCATGCCTAAAATACTGGCTTTTTTTCTACAGATGTATATCCATCATGCTATTTATGATCTAGTCTTCAAATATGTGGGGACAATTGAGGCAAGTGAGGTAAGTTTCTTTAATTGCTACATACTAGTTATGTTCATCTAAAGCATTTTAAAAAAACCTGTTGCCTTTCTATTGATTAGGATGCTGATTTTAATAAAATCACGAGGAGCCTTCAAGACCTGCAGCAAAAAGACATTGGAGTGAAGCCTGAGTTCAGGTGAGAGAGATGACTGTGGTTTCTTTGAAGAGTCACTGAGATCCTTTCTTAAATAGGATCATGCCAGCCAAAAAGTGTCTTCCTTCAGACACTAGCAAGTTTTTTTACACCTCATTCATTTGAGATGCAAAATCAAAGCTTTGTGAGTGTCATATGAAGACAATCTTTGCATTGGTGGTTGTTTCCATTACTTTTATGTTTTTAAGCTTCCCTTTCCATCTACAAGATACAGAAATGCAGGTGGACTTGGACTAGAAATGGGAGTATTTTGGAACCATGCTTCAATTCAACTCTGAATAAATTAAGACTTGGGCTTTGGACATCCTGCAGAGGAGCTCTGTATGCTAATCATTCCTTTCTAATTATTTTGTAGTTTTAATATACCACGTGCAAAGAGAGAACTGGGCCAGTTGAACAAATGTACTTCCCCTCAACAGAAGCTACTTTGTCTGCGTAAAGTTGTACAAATTATTATGCAGTCTCCGAGCCAAAGAGGTCAGTAATTAGTCAGTTCATAATTTTAAACTTAGCCAGCACACACAAAGCACTTCAGTATATAAACAACTGTTTGGATAGCACTTGGGGGTCAAACACAATTGAGCTGGAGTCTCTAAGGTCTCTAAAGAGAGCAGAAGGGAAGGGAGGTAGATGTGTCAGCACTGGTTCTTGTGGGCTGAGGTGGGGTACTGGGTTAGCATGTTTATGTTTTAGCTTGGACACGGAGGAAGCTCACATCTGCCAGGACACTGAGGCTGATCTGTGTTAAACATTGGAGATTGCTGCTAGATCATTCTTGTGTGTTTGTCCATGCTCTCCTTGACATCTTGAAATTGATACTCTTGAGATGCATCTTTTGCAAAATGCACTATTGGGTGGGTCCAAACAAATGTGCTGCTGTGGATTACAGAAGTGATTCTGTGATACGAAAGCACAATCCTCTTAACCTGGCATTTACTTTATCTACCTTGAAAAGAGAAGATACTTCTATAAAGCAAATAGAGTAGCACAATGAACTTATGCTTTCCCTACTTCATCTCTTCTTCAGGAGACTGCTGGATTATGGAAAACTGTGTCAACTTTGAGCATAGTCTTTGCCCTCAAGAATTTCAGAAATCTTGAGCTAATGCTCTGGCTCTTGCTGTGTGGGAGGGGAGGGATGCTAGTCAAAGATTGCAGTGTGTACTGCACAAAGTGCATCTGTGTGTTGGCTTCTGACAGACTATTTCAGTGAGGGATTGAGAATGTTTGGAGGCCTGCCTTGGGCTCTCCATGCATTCTCTCCTAGTAGAGTTGGCCCTTAGTCTTAGGAGGCAGAACCTGAGAGTTATTGCTCTTGATTTGAACCATGACATGACTAATACCAAATGTGAATTCATTTTTTAGTTAACATGGAAACCATGTGTGCAGATGATCTTCTCTCTGTTTTGCTGTATTTGCTTGTAAAAACAGAAATCCCAAACTGGTATGTAACTGTTTTGGCTATATAGAACTCCTTCTTACCATCTTGTGTAGTGCTGCTGTAGGGACAAGTGTTTCTGAATGTACAGTAATCTCTTGGGGTCCAAATCGGCACAAGTAATAACTTACCAAAAGTGTAAGAAGTCCTGTTGGAATGCAGAAAAATTTTTATAGGACAAATAGCAAAGAGGTGTTGTATGTGTGACTAAATTAAGGCTATCAGGAATATGTCTTTGTTTTGATTCTCATCCTAGAAACAAGTTGTAGTGGAGTCTCTCTACAAATCTGCATGTCAACACAGCCTTCACAATGGTTCTCTCTCATCCGTGTTGGGAGCTGTGACCTCTTTATGCATTTCAAGATTTGGTGCATTTCTTAAAGAGAAACTAGATGTGAATGTTTAATTCCTTCCTGCTAGCCTATGGCATTGTCTCCTCGTTTTCAGTAAAAGTCTATTTAAACCTTCCAGCTGTACCTGAACTGATTCTCAGTGTTGGTTTATCCCGTATCTCTGAGATCAGCATTTGGCCTTTAACTTGTAGCTATCTCTGTGGTGCTTATGGTGCTTGAAACATTGCTTCACTCACTTCAAAGATGTTAATCTCCCACTATTGTCCTTATCTCATCCTTCCTATTCCTTCTATCCAGTTAATAACTTTCCATTGAATATTTAAGAGATAAGTAGAGTTCTGATCATTCTACAAGCTCAGAACAGCCTATCGCTGGCCTAACAAGCTTTCTAGAGGCTTTTTCCTAACTCACACCTATTGTCTGCCTGGATTGCTTAAGATGAGCTGCAATATGCCATGCCAGTGTCTTAGTTTTCGTGGTTCATGGCTTTAACTCCTTTCTTTTCAGGATGGCCAACTTGAGTTACATAAAGAACTTCAGGCTTTGCAGTTCAGTGAAGGATGAGTTGGGATACTGCCTAACCTCGATTGAGGCTGCAATAGAATACATACGACAAGGCAACCTCTCTGACAGATCAACAGTAAGCTACTCTTAAAGTCTGTCAACTGCCTGTTTGATAACTTGTAGTTCTGTGTACCATTGTGGGTGTAAATCCAGCCAGAGGATACAAATAACTAACATAATTTGCTTTTTTTGCTTAAGAAAATGAGTAGAGGTAACTACCTGAAGCAAATGCTAAATTTACCTAAATGATTATAATGAAGTCCTATGTACCAATACTAGTTGTTCACTGTATACTTCTTGAGGAAATACTTAAATGTCAGGTCTGCCTCTTCATATGATTAGAGGAAAAATGACAGCACTGTTTTCTACAGATGAGTCTCCAGTATGTTTATCTCCTGTTTATACTCTACCATGGTTGTGAAAGTGCAGTACTGGAGAGCAGGCACAGCTTAAGTTTTTGTGTAATTTTAAAAAGCGTGGCTGTGCTAGCAGAATGGAGATAGCAGTGTAATTTAGGATTATTCAGTAAATCTTCATACTCTGTGTTTGCAGTGCAGGTTACAATGCTGCACTGAGTTGATGGCTTAGGGAGAGTGCAGGGCTGTGATAAGGTGGTGTTTGAAGGTCAAATTTGGCTCTTGGGATCTCTAACCTGGCAGGGGCAGGAAGTTTGTTGATGCATGAGAGATTTCCTGCTGGGCAACTAGACCTGCTGTCAATCTGGTCACATCCCTGCAGGCCAGTCAAAGGGTTATGCTGATGTGACTTTGGAAACTTCTATCATTTAAGAACTTTGTAGATTATTTAGTCAAGGAATCCAGTCTTACGACTCCTGTAAAATTTTCTACTGTTGTAAAACTAGGTTTTCCTGAGCTGATGTGGAAATCAAAAGGAGTGAACTTGGAACCAGAGTGAATTCAATGTGTCTCAGTCTGCCCAACTGCAAAGCACTGGAATCCAACTGCAGGGGCTGGAATAATGGCTCAGTGTGCAGGGCTTGGGATGGGACAACCTGGGGCACAGTCTTAAGGAGCACTTAAAGTAGCATTTTGGCCTCTTGCTATTTTTGATTTTGTTCTTTTCTGGGATTTTTCTATGAACTTGTTGTGCAGGTTTGTTTTGTACACTCAAAAAAACCCCAAAAACCCAACACTCTCATATTGTGTAAAGAGAGTGGTATTTCTTGTCTGTAATTGAATTGTGTTCGAAAAAATAAAAATTATAGTTTAAAAGAAACAACCTGCTATATGATTTTGCTTCCTGCAGTCACTTGGCTGTCATTCACAATCAATATACAAAGAGCAAAGCTGATGCTCTGAAAGAAAACTGAAACCAAAGTAGAATTGTCTTCCACAACAATGCCAGCAAGTTAAAACAGAATATACTGCTCTTAAATTTCTAGAATAAAGGCTGTTTCCTATTAAATGCCTGATCCTATCCCTCCCTCTGTAGCTAAGGATAGCAGTTTTTATACTGGAATTGCATTCAAGTGATTGTAACCTAAGTGCCACTGCTGTTAAGGTACTATATTTATTTCTTGGGGAGGCACCTGTCTTGAAAGATAAACTATGTATTTGAGAAGTCCACATGAGGACTTTAGTGTCCGCACCATGAGAAGAGCAATCCATAAGTGTTTCTGCCCATACTTCAGCTGGATCAGCTCCAGACCTAGAGAACTTTCTCACTTCAGGGTGAACATGCAGCACAGAATCCTCTTGCATTGCCTTTCCTTGGCGTCAGCCTGGCTGGGAGGCAGCAGAACCCTGAGGACAAAGTGAGTGACAGCTTGCCCTCAACACAGCTGAAAAGAGCCAGACCACCGTTTTCTCCAGTGGAAGAGAAGGTGGCACACAATGAAGAGAGAGACTGTGAGGCAGGAATGGAAAAAGAATAGTGAGGAGGTGGAGGAACATTGCTCTCACTTCATAAAGTTACCAGTTGAGATATTTCCTTTAATCTCTGGTAAAGGAGACAAACTCTGAAGCAGCAGCAGCAGCTGTCATCTTGCTGCCCTATGATTTCCTTCTCCAGGTTGTGCTGGAAGGGGGTGTGGGATTGAAGTGAGCAGGAGCAGTGCTGTGCCCTGGGGCTTCCTTACAGCCCCTTATGTGGTTATGCTTAATTTTATAGCTGGCTTCAGATGGAGCTGCTGGCAGCTGAGTAATGCTGCTGTCCAATCCCTAATGAAGCTAACTCCAGAAAGAAAACTCAGCAGGGGACTAATGTACCCTGTGGGATAACGGGCACGTTCTCACCCTCATGTCAGTAAGTGAATTGCACTTAGGGCATTCTTGCCAAATCCCTTCACCCAAGGTCATGCAGGTCTTTGTGAGACACGGTTGTGGGGAGCAGAGGAGGCTGTAAGGGACCAGAGAGTCAGTTCTGTTTTCTGGGAGTTGTCAACATTATTTAATGAGAATTCCTGTTAATAAGTATTGGATGCTAGCTAATTCCTGTGCACAGCTAATGTGTAGTAAGACTCTGTAGTTCAAAGGGCTCAAGTGAGGTATAAAAAAACAGGGAGTCAGAGCTGGCCATGAGGGAGTAGGCAGCAGCATTTTGTTTCATGTATGGAAAGAGCTTGAGATGGGGAAATGATGCCTACTCCCCCTCCCCATGAAACACTTTATTAGCCTTAGTTTGTGTTCAAGACTTCCTCTCCTGACACTTCTGCCACGTGTATTCCCTCCAAGTCATCAGTTGTAATCTGTGAGAATGACTTTGGATAGATCATGACACAGGTACATTCATGTGTACAAATACTTCCTTTTTCTACACAGAGCAGTATTAGATAAAAAAGGTCATTAATGTTTGGGGGTGTATTTTCTAGACAACATACACTTAAAATACCTGGAAGTCCACTCAAATCAATCTCTTTTTAAAAGAAATACAAATTCTTGGTCTGCAAGTAAAGCTGGTACACGGTGAGTTTTGACTTTGAAGGCCCAAACTTGCTTAATCCTTCAGCCAATCTCTGATTCTCTTGTCATTCTGTATTTCTCTATTGAAGATATGTGGTTTTACCTGGGCTCTTTGTTCTGATTTATGTAATAAATATATAATACTGCTATATTTGGGTTGCTGTCTCATGTGCCTCTCTTGAAATAAAGATTGCACAAGGGGAACACTTCTCTTGAAGACCCACACTGTGGGAGGAGCAGTACTAAAACTAAGATAGTTCTTGCTAGTGGTTACTTAGATTCTCCACAGTAAAAGCATAAAGCTATCTGTGAGCATCCACACTAGAAAGTCTGATTAGACATCAGAAACTTCTACTAGCAGTTAAATTTTTTCTTAAATATTTCTTAAGGAAGTTATTACTGTTGATAGTGAAGAATCTATCCAAGGACACTGGTATTATATGCCTTTTAATTCTGAAAAGATATGCTTGGGTATCCTTAGCTAAAGTACTCAGATTTGAAAAGATTGGTGAATATTTGTCACCTTCATGTATCTAAATACAAACAGCTTCCTGTGAAGTACGGAGAAAAACTTTCATCTCCAGACCTCACAAACGTGTTTTTAATTACATTATTTGCTGTGCTCTTAAGGGCTTTTTAGACAGCTTTATGCGAGGCATCTGTGTTGATTTTGACACATGAATAGTCTAATTTCCAGAAAGTCTGAACTCAACTGATCTTGTTTATTTGCAGTTCATGTGGCTCTTAAACTTCATGCTGACTTACTAATGTTAAAGAGCAGAGTCAGATTGGTTTTACTCACTTACCTCCGGTCTTGACAGGCTTTAATTGCAAAAGCCATAGCCCAGATCCTAAACCATCAGAGTTTGCCTCATACATGGGTGTGTATCTTAAATGCAGTGGTTTTCTGTTTTATGGAGGCTGAAGTCTTTCCATTTCTAGGGAGCCATTATCCAAGAGCATCACTGGCAACCATAAACAGCTGCTTATGATCAGAACCAACCCTCTGGAAAAGTTTCCATCTGCAGTCTTAGAAAGTGTTTTCCTTAGGTTGTTGTTTTATTTCATGGGAGGGCTAGTGCTGCCATTTCAAAATCTAACTCCACTTAATTTTCACCTGGTTTTGGAGGCATTTCTATTCTTTAGTGCATCCTGAAGTGTATCTTCAGCTGTCTCAGAGAACAAGAACTGATGCAAGGCTTGCACTGTATGTGCTTAGCTCCAACCAAGCAGGAAATACTACACAAATGGATCTGGTGCAATCTTTTATTTTTCAGCAAGCAGCAGAGAGTTCAGCAATTCTTTCTGGATTGAGAGTCAGAGTTGTATCTGGGTCATCTTTTTTAGTAGCCACCAGTAGACATGTTTTATGTGAATTTGTCTTAATTTCTCCTCTTGAGAAAGCTGTATTTTATGTCTTACAGTTCATGTTGTCTTTGTTATTTATTTTTTAGTTTCGCTGTGTTCTTTTTAGATGGTACAGCCATAATTTCATTAATGTTCTGTTAGCTCACAGTGAATGTCAGTAAAAGAATATTCTGGTGAACGTTTGCTTATTATTTCTGTGGCTGCCCAGTCTTTTATGTCTCAGAATCTTAAAAATTAAACTGATTCAGATTTCACATGGGTCTGATAATTCATGCATGGTAAATACAGCATTTAATATTTTTTAAAGTTAATTCCACTGTTAAAGTACTGCACTTTTGCCTGTAAATTACTGTTTAATAGATAATCAATCTATCTATTTTATTTTCAGGAATCTGAGAGTCTGTGTGACAAGCTGCTCTTAAGACAAAGGATGAACTTGTTGTCCCAGATGTCTGCTGCACCAATAGACTGCTTGTTTAAGGTTAATAACTTTTATGGCAGAATATGTATGTATTTGCATATCTCATGTTTATATCCCTCCCTATCTGCAATTTTTTGGAATGTAAGGAAGGGTTAATTACATTAGTATTGTGAAATGTGTTTTAGTAGATGCCAAAAGTATCTTGAATCGAGTACATTTCCATGCCAAGGCCTTACTAACAGAATATAATCTTACAGATTTCAGCATGTTATATGAAAGATAGAAGCAAAAGAGGATGAAATGCTGCTTGCTGTTGGTATTGTGTGGCCCATTTAATGCACAGATGTGATACTGGTTGTGTCTCACAGCTTTTGGTGCTTGAAATTGGAAGAGTTTTCTGAAATAATTTAAATGTAGTCACCTGACAGCTACTTCATATTATCTGTTAATCTCATACTGTCATTCTAAAAGAATTTTGCCTATACAAGGACACAAAGCAGAGCTTCTAATTATACGTATTCACAGCTTATGGCTGGAGACTTAGTAATTTTATAGACATGTTTTTGCACAGAGGGAGCTCAATTTCATGATTGAATCTAAAGAGGACAATAGGAATTGTTTTAATTTTTTTATAGAAAGTGAAGTAAGCCAAGAACAGTTTCTTTTTAATACTGAATGCCCATTAGGGCGTTTTGTGCTGTGACATTGTTCATTTCTGCTTTCTAATGCTTGAAAAACGTCTTTCACAATCGGTTCCTTTCATTTTGTGCTTCAGTAAATTACTCCTGGGGTTTTTTTCTTAAAAGGAGGCCTTTTATATTGGTTCCTCATTCTCTCTCCTCTTGTTTTTTTGTAGCATATTGCTTCAGGTGATCAGGAGGAAGTGGAGCGGCTGCTAAGTCAAGGTGACAGTGATAAGGACACTGTACAGAAAATGTGTCACCCGCTCTGTTACTGTGACAAATGCGAGAAGCTGGTTTCTGGGTGAGCACTCTTCATCCCCACAAATGCACAGAAAGCTGTGTAGAAGCCTTTATCTAAGATTTGCTTTAGGAAGTGTGCTGCTTTTGGTTATAGAGGAATTTGGTAGCACTTGGGGATGTACTAGAGAGCATTATGTGTGTGTGTGGTTTGAAAAAACAGAAGAAATATTGGGAGAATACAGAATCCATTGGAACCCACCAGTTCTGTGATAGAGCCTGTGTGTCCTTTGGTAAACGCTGTGTTTCTTCTTTTGAACCAAACTTCCAGATCTGGGACAAACCCACTTCTCTTAACAAAATGTAAAGTTCTGTATGGAATAATCTGTCAATGTAAAAGGATAAAAAGTTCCAAAATCAGTTTTTTGTCATCCGTGGCAACTTTTCCCTTTTGTCCTCCTTCCCACCACCACCCGGGTGATTGAGCTGCTTTCAAACCATTGTGTTTTAAAGGAAACTGAACGACCCTTCCATTATCACCCCCTTTTCCCGAGATGACCGGGGATACACCCCGCTTCATATAGCTGCTATTTGTGGTGAGTGAGCTTGCTTTTCTCCACTAGTATTTCCTACTCCTTTTGCTTTTCTATCTTTATGTCAGCCTGTTTTCCACCTTCGTATTAAAGTTGGAAGTTTGCATTAAGTCTTCTCTTGCTTCTTTGCTATTGAAAGCTTGCTGTTTCTATCTGGGCACAGACTGAAGTTGTGGTATATTCTTTTAAACTCAGTTTCTTATGGCTGAGTTAGTCTTTATTTGCTGACTGTTTACTTTTGCCATAGTGGTTACCACACTAGTGCTTTCTTCAGCTCTGAAAAGAGTAAAACTTTGTCCTCAGAAACCAGTCTTAACCAGTCTTGTTTTAAAGGACTGGCAGATTGAGAAATGATTTTTCTCTTTCCTGCAGCTGATTATGCATTGTAGGTCTGTAACACCTGTATTGAAATGTTCATTATGTAATTGATCTTCCTTTATTAGAAGCTGTATTATTTTCTTAGTGGGTGGTTTCTTATTTATAATTTCCTTTTCTGTTATTATATTGAATCCAAATATTTTCTTTTGTTACTTGTAGGACACATGTATAGCTTGCTTTTAGCCAGAGGTTCTTTTATGGGGCTTTGACCTTGAATAATCTGCCACAAAGAAACCCAAGTACCAAGGCAGTCAATATGCAATATATGGAACATAGCATGTAGGAATTCAGGGTATCTTGATTTATAGTAACTGTTTGAATTTGAAAAGTAGCAATGTTCTTGTTCTTGTGCAAAGTTTAGTCCTTTCTTTGAATGCTTATTTTCCGAGGTCAAACTTCATTAGTGGATTTGCTCGTTGCCAAAGGAGCCATTGTCAATGCTACAGATTACCATGGTTCAACTCCCCTTCACCTCGCCTGTCAGAAGGGATATCAAAATGTTACAGTAAGCACAATACCTAACCTAAATAATAAATACATGACTCTTACTAAGCTCTTCTGCTGTTACTGTCATTTAGATCTTCTGAGGAGCTTTTACCAGAACTGTGTAAGCTGTCAGAATGGAGGATCTTTCATCATTGTAGTTCGCAAGATATTTTATTTTTTCTTACACTGCAAGGTTTTCAGCCATTAGTAATAACCAGCTGGCAGCTATGCATGCCTGATAATTCATCCACTTTATTAACACAAATGTCCAGTACATAATACAAATGGAGAGTATCTCTGCTCTTGCTTGAGACAGAACAACCACTGCAGTCATTGGACTGAGTTAAATGCTTCACACTGTGTTTAGGATACATGAATTTAATATATGTGACATTCTTCAATTAGCATTGTTGAAATTAAGCCATGTCTTCACTTGCATAGGCTCTTGAAATGGGAGGTAAATGATATAGTGAATATATTGCAGTGTTTGCTGCAGTAGAGAATTCATTTTTTGCAATTAAAATTCTGAATATGTAAGAAGGGACTTTTTGATTCTCAGGGTAGAGCACAAACAGTGCTGCAATGCCAAGAGGATGGTGTCTGAAACAGGAGGCAGAGCTAGTGTCTCATGAAGTGCTTCATCATGCCAGAACCCTAAAGGAATCTGCAGAGCAATAATTGTTTTTACATTAATTTTTTAGTTACTTAAATGTCTACTTTTGTTTTTCTTTTAAGCTGCTCTTATTGCACTACAAGGCAAGTACTGATGTTCAGGACAATAATGGAAACACTCCACTTCATTTAGCCTGCACTTATGGTCATGAGGATGTAAGTAATTGTTCTGTAACAAACCAAATGGGCATTCTAATGGAATGGAATTAAACTGATGCAAATTTGCACTAAACTTACATATTTTAAAAAGTAAATAAAAATATTTGAAGGCTAAATTGTTCAGTGCTCTAAATTAGGACTTTATTTGGTAGTTCGTAGCAATTTTTAATGTGAGTTCACATTAAAGATAGCAGTGCTTTGCTAATGTAGTTATTTAACTCTTTATTTAATGACACTGAACCACTAAAGCCTGCTCTTTAGGCAATGGGCTACACGAGCAGCAATAAAAACAAACCTTTTAGGATTGTGCCTGTTATCTGAACTGAGACACAACGCCATAATTTATTGATAGCTTTCCTTCCTTTGCAGTGTGTCAAGGCTTTAGTGTACTACGATGTGCATTCGTGCAGACTGGATATTGGCAATGAGAAGGGAGACACTCCCCTCCACATCGCTGCTCGCTGGGGCTATCAGGGGATCATAGAAGTGCTCTTGCAAAACGGGGCAAACCCGAAACTTCAAAACCGCATGAAGGAGACTTCCCTGCAGTGTGCATTAAATTCCAAGGTATTCCTCTCTATCTTCCAGCCTGACTTCTGAGGCAACACCACAGAGGCGTAGATGTTCACTGCTAATAGGGTTTCACTGTTAAAGAGAAAATGTGTGTTTCACTCTGAGGAAGAGGGGTCACATTTTGACTCCAGCAGCAGGAATACAGTCTGTGGGGTAGAACATGAACTTGTAAATGGGTACTTTTAATCTGCTCAGTCATAATCTGTGTGCCGGTTTGGACACAAATCCAGGAGGAAACTACCCGAGAGGAGAGTGTCTCTCTCTCTCTCTCTCTCTCCTGCCTGCCAGGCAAGCAGGCCCCGGCAGCACCTCCTCCACGGGTTCGGGAAAATAATTTCTCGAGTGAAAGTGAAAAAAATTATTTAACAATCAGAGGCCCCCACTGTCAAAGAGAAAAAAAAAGATATTGAAACCCCCGCCGCTGTCCCCTGAAAGAGGACTATGGATTTTAGAGTTCCTTCTGTAGGTAAAACCGGCAGTCCTGAGCTGGGCCGGGCTGGGCCAGGCAGGGTCCGACGATCCCCCTTGGAGGGTCCCGCCGAGCAGGGCCGGAGATGGGAGCTGGGCTGGGATGAAAAGCAAGCCAAAAACAGTCCAAAAAGGAACAGAAGCCGCTGAGGCAGATCACAGTCCCGTCTCCGCTGAGAGCTGAAGTGACTAGAGAGCAAAAGTCCTCTAACCAACAAAATGTTGTCAGAATCGGGAGAGAAAAGAATGCAAACATTCTAGATGCAAGGTCAAGCTGGCCGCTTTGAAGAGTTCTCTCAGCTTCTCTCTCCCCCCTTTGCAATTTAAAGGTACACTAGAGATCAAGCAGGTGATGGGGAATACAGTATGGTCATAGAATCACCCCAAGACATCTGTTACTATTTATTAGGTTGTCAGCTAATTTGTGTTTCAGTCAGTAGATTCCTCTTTAAGTGGAGTTACATTGGTTCTCTTTAATATTTTTATGCAGATTTTGTCGTTGATGGAATTAAACTACCTAACATTCGAAAGAGGACAGAGTGCTTCTGAGGTAACAGCCCATGCAAGTTGTTAAACTGTTTCTTGCCTATGCTCCTTAATTTGATATTTAACCTTTTCTGGTTTTTTGTTTGTTTGATTGATTTTTATATGTTTTTTTCCAACTGTAAGTCACCACTTAGGTCTCCTCAGCACTCAACAGAAACGTTCAGCAGAGGTTCATCTGTCTCAAGCCTGTCATCAGCATCAACTGATATAAGGCAAGAAGAAGTAAAAAACAGTTATAAAGAGGTAAGACTGAGGTATAAGTTTTGACAGTAAGCAAAGTGAAGGAAGCTAGAAGAGTGATATTTTGCCAGTGTTTTAAACTGCTTCTTCAGGAATAGCCTCCTGTCTGGTTTGGAAAATGATAGCTGCTGTCCTCAGGGGTTTGTCATCTCAGTACCTGAGCACTTATTTTTGTGTGGTTTCAACTGCTCTGTTGATTATTTCTGGAGAAAAAATGACACCATCTCTGAATAGTTGTTCATATTTATTGAATTTAACTATGTAATTTGAGAATTTATTGAGGTTTACCAAATTACAGTGGCAGTCAGTGCCCCAAGGACTTGACTGTCCTGTACAGGAATTAAATGCCACTGTTAGCTTAAAAAATCTGTCAGGGAAAAGAGACAAATACAGGCATGCCGGCAAACAACAGACTGGAATGTTAAGACAAGCTTTCAAAATAGGCATGGGAATCAATTTTGTAACAAGTGAAGAAGTACAGACTGTATATTAAATACCTTGCACGTACGTGTTTGCTGATATTGCTCTGTCCACACCAGATGGCATCCTCTGAATTTTTTCATGTGGGATCTCAGATCCATAATTTGTTACCCCATCCCAAGACTGTCATACCACCATTCAGTCTGATGCTTCTTTTTATTTTTCCTAGTCTATTATTTTTTTTCCAAATTGACCTCCTAAGCATGTTTGTTTCTCTCAGTATCACTGCAACATTCAAATTCTTTCTTTTCCTGCTATTAAAAGGTTTTTCTCTGGCAAAAAGTTTCAGTTTTCTAAAAATATTGAAGAAACAGATGTAAATTTTGACTGGACAATATGAGTTTCTCTACAAGAGGCTCAGTGTAGTGCTGTACCTCCCTGTTTGTACAGAGTCAAGCACTCTAAATAAGTTCTCCTCGTAGACTGAGGCTTTATTTTTCTTTGAAGGAACGAATTTATCACACCCAAGTGGTAAGACTAGTTCAAACCAGGGAAAAAGATTACAAACTGCTTACACCTTAAGTCCTTGGAGTTAATGACCTCCTCTGTAATCCAGCTTTAGTTCATTTCTGTTTGCAGAGTTTCACCTGGGCTCCCTGCTCAAAGAGGCAAGAGCCTGATGCTGAGAGAGCTCCATGAAGGGAATGCCATTGGAAATAATGGGAAACTGATATGGTCAGTCTTCCAGATTTCAAGGCTTGCACCTTGGATTAAGGGGATCCACTCAGACCTTCATTAATCAATACTGAATTAAACTCTTAAATGAGCCAGTCATAATGGCTTGTTTATTATAACTTAGAAAAGAGAGAGTGAAAGAGCCAGGATTGTAAATTTGGGACTTGCTCTGTTGGAACTAAAAATCTCTGTTCAGTTTTTGTTCAGCAGCTGAAAAACTGGCCATGCAGGTCAATTGTAGTAGATTTGTTCCTTCTATTTTCACATTTAAAGGAAGATTCTGTTCCATGGAAGAGTGAGAAAATGAACTGGAAAGATGGGGAAATGCATGTAGCAGACATTTTGCCCTAAGTACTCTTAATAAATTATCTATAAGCTGCATAATAGATGTTGTACCACTGCTGGGGCCTGAGGCAGTTTTTAGTACTGTAAGGAAGTTGTTATTTTTGGAAAGAAATTATCAGAGCTTGTGGGTCACTGATACTACTGTTAGGCATCTTGTATGGCATGACTGGCTCCTGAAAAATCATTAAGACCTTTACATTCTCCAGTGACATTATTCTGTATGGTTAGGGGAAGTTCAGGGGAGGCACACACCTCCCTAGTGTATATAGTCTATTTTAGCTGTAAATGTGGAGAGATTGGGATTCAGCTCAGCCAATCTGTGAAGACAGTTGTCTTCACTTTAGACATCTATTTCCCCTCCTTAGTCAGTGGAGGGAGAATAACTCCAGAGAGGAGTTAATCTCAGACATGCTTACTTTGACCTGAGTTGCACTCAGGTGTTAATTTGTTGACTGCATTCTGTTCTGTAGTTACCAGAGAGGGAGTTTAAATGCCTGGCTTAGATTTAGACAGATGACTTTTAAACATTCAGAGTTAGGAAAGAAAAATCAAAGAATCCTAGATTCTGCCCGGAGTGACCAGTGCATGACTTCAAGGACCTTCATCCTGTATTAGAAAGGTAGTAATAAAACCAAACTTAGCAGCTTCCCTAAGAAGAGATAAAAATGGAGAGATTGAATCTGGGCTCTGATCTTTCAGCTGTTTGTGTCCTGTTCTTGATCTAAAACTATGAAGAAAGAGATCAGAGCGATAAAACCCAAACTTCAGTCTCATTCTTCCTTGTTTGCCTTGCCAAACACCACTGTCACACTCAGCAAGGTGGTAATTTCCACATAAAGACTGAAGTGTGACTGTAGCTGTCACTCCATGACATCTTCAACTTGCAAGATGTTCTTTACCATTGAAACAAGTGTGTTTACACAGCAGCATCTTCGGTGATTCTAGCACAGTGCTGGAATAATTTGCTATAATGCTGAAACAGACTTTCACAAAGCTTATTAAATGATTCTTGGCACTCCACAGAGGCCAGGTGAGTTGTGAGAGGACTGATGGACTCTCCCTGCCCTTTTGCTGGCACCTTTCCCATTCCTATCAGGTTGGATCTTTCTTGTGAGAGTAGAGAATTAGAGAAGTGAGGAGACAAGTTTCACAAGCAGCCCGAGGGCTCAGGGGAATGGCACCAGTGCTCTGCAGAGCCCCTTCCAGCTCTTCTTCCCTCACGTGTGTCTTTTCCCCCTGCAGAGCTCAGGAAGAGGAGAGCACCTTCACCCAGCAGTGGAGCCCAGGCATTGCCTGGCTTGATCTTACACTTAATTGGGCTAATGCTGGTGCTTTTCCTAATGCATAGCCTTTGATATTTATATCTTTCCAGATTTTAAGTAATAAAACAAATTTCATACTTACAGTCAAGTTAGATTTGTAAATGTTTGGGGCTTAGCAGAGGAATAAACCAGTTACCTGCAGATGTAAAGGGAACACTTGGAAAGCATCTTTTTCATCTTAAACTGTTATTTCTCAAATAGCACAGTAAAACTTGCCATCCTTTGTGCTCCTGGTAGCATAGAGTAGCTCAGCAAGAATCCAAACAGTATTAGTGTTTATTGGGGTAGGAATTTGCCTTGAGTAGGGATTTTTAATGTTAGGTTCACACAGAAATGCACAGGGCATCTGCTGCTGGAGCAGCATAGTAATATATATCAGCTTACATGGCTTTGTTTATGGGGGGCCATATATCCTCAATTTAGGTAAGTACTGTTTAACTAAGCAAGTCAGAGATCAGATCATGAAATGGCCACAGGCCTTGTACAGCTTTTCTATTTCATAAAGGAAGAAGGTTTTTCCTGTAAAACTTTGTCAGTAAATATGAAATGGGCCAGCAGTAATCCTACTGCATGAGCTTAGGAGGTTAGCAAAGGACACAGGATTTTCTGTGTTCTCCTTAATACCGATACTAACAAAGCAAATAAATTATTTTCTTCATACATAGGTGGAAAAACTCCTGAGAGCAGTTGCTGATGGAGATCTGGAAATGGTGAGTGTTAACGTGGCTGTTGAATATTATTGAATTCCATTTTATCTCATTCAAATTGAGGAAGTTATTTGTAAATAATACCAAGTGGAGAACGCTTTGGGTAATAATCTCATATAAAGAGGAAATTTAGGTGACTCTAGTCAGCACAGAGATACTATTTTGGGGCACACAACAGTGTGTAGTTTGGATTTCGCTTCAAATAGACAGTTGATGGATATAATAATAGCAGTTTCAGAGGTGATGTTCTGTAATTTGTGATACTACCTGTCTTGACTATTTTTAAATTTATTATTGCCTTTATTCCTTAAAAAATAAGATGCTTCCAATGTAATTCTGATGAAAATTTGAAGATGACACAGGAATCTTGAGAAGTTTTGCTTTTGGAAATATATATAAGGCTTTACATTTCTTGATTGTCTTGTAGTTCACAGAAGAAAACCGTAAAGCTGTGTGGGAATGCAGGTTTGCTCTGCTGGGTGCATGTTCTGAAAAACGTGGGTTTGGTTTGTACCAGGAGTTACAAATGCCAATGAAACCTCTACAGAGTCATCAGAAAATAGAAAACCCATGTCACAAAATATGTGCCATTTTAATACTGTTTCTTTCATGTTTTTTATTCCACTGAGATGGTAGAAATAATTTATCAGCTGATAGAGCAAAGAACTGTTCGGTTGTTGAGTACATATCATTATCCTAGTTTACAATATGACTTAATATAAGTAATTCTTTCCAAGCCAGCCCTTAGGTCACTTCAAGAAGCAGTAACATGTACAGTGGTGATATTTGCCATCTTCCTGGCCAGTGGTAAATGTGCGTGTGTTACAGCTAACTTTTCACCCACTTTGTGAAAATCTAAACTTCATCAGGAAAATTAAATATGGTGCTATGACTTGCTGGAAAATTAGTATCTAGCACTGCTTAATAGCTACCAGCAATGAAAAGCATATAGAAATCCAGGCTGTGTATTCAGGTGACAGAATCACCTTACCTTTCGTGGCTTTACTTTCCTCATTACTGAAGTTCATGTAAAGCTGTTCATAAGAAGATAATCATCCAGCTGGATGGCAGAGGTTACAGATTGCAGATCTGTTTAAAAAACACGAGTATTTAAAAACTCTGACCTTGTTCTGGCAGCCTGAGGTCTGTCTCCATAGGAACAGTCACAGCAAGCAGGTCATTAGGGCTGCTGCAGATTTTTGCTGTGACAGCCACGGAGCTTTGCAAGAGGAGGCATTAAAAAAGTGCTGTGAAACTGGAAGATTTTTTAAAAAATGAACATTATGATGTGATTGGCGTTGTCTCAGCGTAGCTACTGGATTTGGTGCTCTCCTTCTACCCAGCATGTCCAGTGGAAAGGATGCGTGCAAATCTACCACAGAAAAAAACCAAATCTCATGTCTGAAATAAGTGTTGTGGAGCAGCTGAAAGGTTGACATGATGGCACAGAGACCCAGAGTGCTCAGCTGAGTATTCCAAAGTAACTCAGCAGTGTAAAGGACCTTTCAGGTGACAAGTTACCTGGAAATGAGATTGTGGACAATCTCCTGAGGTGGTTCAGTGTGTGTCTACTTGAAAGTACAGTTAATATTTTGACAAAAAATACCTTTAAACCAAGAAAAATGGCTATTTCACTGTAATTATAAAGAGATGGGCACAGGAGTAGTGTGTTCAGGTTTTTGGGAGACACTGGTATCAGTATGTTGGGAGCTGTGCACTGGATAATGACAGCAGCAGTATTGGGCTGTCACAGGAGGAGAAGTCGATAATGAGAGTCTTGGTGAGTCTGCAGGGAAAGGGGGAAGTGAAGTGACAGTTCTACTCAATTTAGACGTACAAATGCAGCAAGTGGTAAAGCTTTGATGAGCTGGCCTTTCTGTAAACAGGCAGGCTTGAGATAAGATTTCCTTTACTCCAGAGAACAACATGGAATTAGCAGGGAAAGCAATGTTCTCTGTGAAAAACATCCTTTTTCAGTCTCAATTACGTTAGCATTCAGAGTAATGTCTCTTCTATTCAGAATCAGGCTCTTACTGGCTGTCCTAGGATTTGTTGTAGCTGCATGGGTTTAAGTGGATAGCACATGAATGTGTCGTTTTCCCAGAGCTCAGTGGTGAGGAGCAGAACTTGTGACAAGTGTGAGAGTGAACAGAGTGGGAGGAACCTCTCAGAAATCCCACTGTCCCCATTCCCTTGGACTAGCAGCTGTGGAGCTCTTGACTTGGTTGAGTGGTAATGGAGACTTAACACAGTCACCGCCAATTCTAAGATGTCTTTAGTGAACTGTAGATTAATAAATTTCAAGATAAAAATTTATTTCTTAAACAGCCTCTTTTCTGTTGCATGAAGTGTGATGTAAAATTTATGTGCCCTAAGCATCACTGTTTGCAGGTTGCACATGAATGCCCTGAGCCCTAAGACTTCACTGAAAGGCCTCTCAAAAATGAGGCAATTGTACATTGAGGAAAAAGTGAAACTGTCCAACTCCTGGGAAGTGATAGACCTAAGGAAAGTCAGTGCCCCTGCATAGTTTTGAGTATCAGTTAAATGTTGTCATCCTTGTCATTTCTTATGTTCTTTAAAGCAAAAGATGAAACAAAATTCGCATTGATATGAGCTGGCACAAATCATCTGAGCTAAAAGGATTTGGAGTGTTCGAGAGTGGGTGAACACTGAAGTTGTGATTAGGCAGCAGGAAGTCATTTATAATTCACTTCACTGCTGTACTTGGAGAACTTCCTAGCTGCTTTGTCAACAATAACACTTGATTTTTTAATTTGGCCTGTGGGCAGCCGATGCCAGGAGGTGGCTGTGTACCCTCCCTGAGATACTCACAAGTGTACGTTTGTCCAATCTGACTTGTCTACATATGCAGATCTGTTAGGACATGGAACCTTTGGGCTCTGTAAAGAAGGACTTGCTTTTTATGCCAGGTCCGTTATCTCTTGGAATGGATGGAAGAAGACTTGGAAGATGAGGATGACACAGCCAGTGCATCAAAACCAGAATTCTGCCATCCGTTATGCCAGTGCTCAAAATGTGGGCCAGCACAAAAGGTTGGAATATTCATTCTGTAAAAAGAACAATTTATATTCTTGTAATGTAAGTTTTAGCTCCAGGGAAATAGCATTCATACTGCCCAGCACCTCTGTCTCTCTGTCTAAAAAGCAATTAACTATATACAGATTTTCACACTTCATCTGATGGTATGAAATCGTTCTTTTTGTAATTGAACTGTTGAAAATTTTGGATACAGGAACACTGTTCATGGACTTGCTTAATGTCTAATGGAGTGAGAAAGCTTCACAGTTTGCTTTTAGGATATGTGGAGTGCTGTCAGGAAGGTTTGGACAACTTTGAGTAAACATCCTTTTCTAAGCCTCTGGTTCTCCTTTGTAGTTTACACTGCTACCTGGCACAGCATATCTACTTACCTGTTAGTAATCAGTTTAGCAAGGAATACCTGCTAATCCCAGAATCCATGTAATGCTGATTAAGTCTTTTTTTTAATTGCATGGCATCTTTTCTACAAGCCATATCTAAAGCCTCTTCAGAGATTAAATATAATTACAAAGACTTTCTCTTCAGTTGCAAAGATTTCTTTACCCCAACTTACCACACTCTGTAGAATAGAACGAGGCTTTACAATACACCTTATGTTTTCTTTTTTCTTGGGGTTTTTTGCTGGGTTGTTTGTTTTGGTTTGTTTTGTTGGGTTGGTTTTTTGTTGTTGTTTTGTTTTTGTGTGCATGTGTGTTTGTTTTGGTGTTGTTTTAAATAAGGAACAATCCTAGCTTTTTGGAAATAGAAATTCCATAACTTGCCTTCCAGGAGGTGTCTGAAGCTGTACATAACTGGATAAGTCATTGCAAAATAAACCAAAGTACAAAATTTCAGTTTATTGGCTACTTCGGGGTTAACAGCACTGTGAGATGGCTTAGCTTCTAAATTCCCCACTGCCACCCCATGTTTATTTGTGCAGATTTAGAGTGTGCCGTTGTCCATAAATGCTTCACATCCACACCGTGCTTTGGTCTCTGGTAGGGGTTGTCCCTGTGCCCTCAGGACAGAGATCATGTGCTAAAGATGCCAGAGCGCGAATCCATAAAGCTCATTTTATTGCTTACAGGGAGGGGAATGGCATCTGCTTGGAATTTACTTGCCTGCTGAATGAGAAGAAGGACCTTGTTAATTAATCCTAGCCCCGGTATTAGGCAGGCACACGTTGAAAGCACAGAATGGAAGGTTGTCCACCACTGTAAGTGTCAGGCACCCACAGTTTGGGAGAGGAGTGAAAGAGGATGTTGCTGTACCTCTGTGTAAACTCTCCCCCAGGTGGTTTCCTAATCTTGACTCCCCAGCAGAGGCTGTTCCCTGGGCCACTGTTGCTTCGGGATGAATTAGAGTCATTTTAGTTTGTATCCTTATTACCGCAAGCTTCATGTAGCATTAAAAGGTGTTTATTGTCCGTCTCAAAGAGCATAAATATCTGTACAAATGAAAGTAACTCGTTAACACTGACTCATATC